>CAUJNA010001225.1:961810-979310 GCA_963377175.1 Effrenium voratum | reverse complement strand
ACACTGGAAGGGTTGTTGAATCTCAAGAAACTACCGCAAAACAATGCGGAAAAGGTGTGGGGTATTCTACGGCGACGAATCTTTGTTGCTGCTGCTGCTGTTGTTGTTGCCAGCACCCCCATGCAGTCGCGCGCGGGCCCAGCGCCGCGCCGACGCTTGCCAAATGCAGATGTCCACCCACAAATGTCTTTGCAACGCACTGGAGTGACATGGAAAATGCCGTGCCTCCTAATGTTGACCCCCTATGAATCAACCCCAGTTTGTTAATAGGGGAAGTGTCGCTGGGTTTAGCAGGGCCTTTTGGAGGAGAACACCCCCTACTAATAAACTGGGGTTGGTTAATAGGGGGTCAACCTTAGGATTCACGCCGCGCCTTGAAACCCCAAGCAACCCTTCTGAGGTTGTTGTTTGGCTGTTCGGCGTTTTTCTTTTTGTTTTTCTTGTTGTTTGGTGTTTTTTTGTTTTTTGTTTTCCTCCCTTTGCAGGGTGGTTGGTTGGTCAGTGGGGGGTGGGTCGGTCGGTCGGTCGGTTGGTTTGTTGGTGGGTGGGTCGGTCTGTCGGTCGGTCGCTTGGTTAGTTCGGTCAGTCGGTCGGTGGGTTGGCTGGGGGGCATTGGCTTGACTGGCCTATGCCTTGCAAAGCCCATGACTGCAAAGTGCGCTGCGTTTGTTGGACTTCCAAAAAATGCTTACGGTTTTTCTGGGCTCAAGTTGCAAGCTTTCGCCTGAGGATACGAAGCCCAGACCTGGAGGTGACTTGGGTCGGCGAGTTCAAGGGACATGTGGTGTCCGTGGCCCTTGATTTTTTACAACAACCGTCGGTCATGGCCCTGAATTCCCATACTATGTGTCCACAGTGTATAGTCTCCAAGGGCTTTGTTGCATCGTTATGCACGGATATACTTTGGCGACTGGCACCGACCCCAAGGACGTCATGTGTTGGTTCAGTGCTGTCATCAGTTGGCTTGTAGTCCCTACGGCGCTCAAGCTCTGTGGGGGGTACAGGGAAGCGGAAATTCGCGGGGATGAAGCAAGCTGTTTTTGAAGGCTGGCCGCATATCAAATTGGTCTTATGCATCCGATGGGCAAACCAATGTTGCTTGATGTGTGTGTGTGTGTGTTTGACTTCAGGTAGGCCGACCCGGCAACTGCATCCCTTTGAAAACCGTGCACAAACGGCTCCCACCGCATCAATCCACTTATGAGCCAAGCCACCTACCCAGCGGGTGATGCACGAATTGTGGTTCAAGGCTGCCAATGAGTTTGGACGCATGGTGCCCAAGCAGCTCAGTAAGCAGAGCAGTATCTGCTACCTGCGTAAAGTTGCTCAAAATGGTGAGCCCCCTTTTTTTTTGGTTCAGAGGCGGACAAAGGGACACCGACCATTTTTGGACCCTTGTTGGAGAACCCCCCGCCGCGATTGAGCCCTTCTCTCCTTTGCCAACTCTGCCTCCGGAGGCCCCAGCTCGGCCCACGTGGCGACGGATGTCACTCTTTGCGTAGAGGCGGACAGCTTTCTGGGCACGGGCACGTGTGGCCCTCAGCGAGAGGTTTGGCGAAAAGGGTGGTTGGTGGTGTGTTTGCGTTTTTTGTTTCTTGCCTGCTTGCTTGCTTGGATATTGTTGGTGTAGATGTTGGTTTTCGTTGTGTTGTGTTATGTTATGTTTGTTAGCTGTGTTGTCTTGGTCGGTGTGTTTATTTGTTTGTTTGTTTGTTTGTTTGTTTTGTTTTGTTTTGTTTGTTTGTTGAATTCTGCGTCTGCAGGTTGTGCCAACTCATGTTTTTCCCATTTCCCCAATAGCAATCTACCTCATTCAATCCCAGAGCGAACTGGGCAATTGTTCTGTGAAACATTGGTTGCCGAAGGACTGGACGGTAGGTTGAAAGGGCCCTAGCCGAATATCTTTCCCCGCGGATTCTTATAGGTCGTTAGGGTTTAGCGCGGGGTTCCCTTCAACCCACTAAAAGTTTAGCCGGGGACCTGCGGACAGCCCAGGTTCATTTGATCAGTCGCCGCACGGTTTTGGCAGTCGCGCCAAGCCGCCAAGAGCGGAGCAGGTGTGTAGGCATGGCTGACAGAAGAAGCTGTAGACAACTAAGAGTGGCTTGCGAGGGGCTTTAAGGCGTTTGCCGTCATGTGTGCAACGGTGTTCATGCAAATCAAGTCGGTGCATTTCAGGCTGCTTGCCTAGAGCTAGCAGGAGGGTTCCCCTGCACACGGGCGTTTGGGGTGTACTCTGAAACTAAGTTATAAGAATTGTCATGCTTGCAATGGTGCGTGTGGAAAGCCTTGCTATTCCATGTGATTGATGTGATTGACGTGTTGTCAATCATTGTGCATGGCGCGATCCTCAGCACAAAGACAGCCGCCCCCAAACTTATCGAGTTGGGCAAATTTGGCCGTTGTTGGCCAACGTATCATATGGTTGGCCACACTTGGCCAGATTTGACGTAGCGGGCTTGCCCCGAGGTCCTCCTTATCCGCGCTGATCGGGTCCATGCGCTTTGCACGGGGCCGCCGGGAGGCCCATTCGAACGGAGGGCTAAATGACCGGTATGGCCAATATGTGGTTTTAAGTAGCCGTACCGTACTCCATTCTTATGAGTTGGGCCCTTTCTCTGTTTTCGTGCACCTCTGGAAAGCTTTTGCGAGTCCACATCAGTTTCTTAGCGAGCATGCAAGCGCCACACATCTTCGTAGCTTGGCGGGGGTACCGACAAGAGTGGGATCCGTCACACTGGGTCAAATCATCATCACCCCCGTCCGTACCAGCTTTGGCTATCACCAACATGCAAACTCATGGTTGACAAGGACTTACCCTTGGCCAGACTGAGGCTCCCTATTTCTTTGTAGTAGCCTGCATCGGAGAAATTACTGCCCCTATCGCACAATGAAACTATGCTCAGTTTAGTTTGCAATAGATCAAAATCACATACTGTTATACAATATGTAGACCTAGAATCGTTGTGACTAGAATGCAACTTGACCAACCGTGGTCATACTAAAAGCATTTCTTACTTTCTTGCATCTGACTTTCAGCTGACTTAGAAATGGCGATGTCGCAAAGTGTCATCCAACGGGACTCTGTATTTCTCTTTGAGACCAATCCAATCACATGTTTGGACAAGACTTAGAAAGCTTGAGCTTTTCCTGAGGTGTGGCATTCAAACAAATTGCGAAACCTGATGCTAAGGAGCGGCTTTCAAACAACCGCAGCTTTGCGGTTGGTTTGCTGTCAATTCGACAGCTGCACCGGATTAAGGTGAGTCCAGCTTCATTCCGCGGCCTCGCGTGGAGTTTGAAGAGGTCCAGCCATGCCCCCAGGGTTGTCAGGTCGCTTTGTAAGGGTTTCCGCTTGAAACATGGGGCTTTTGTGTGGCGTTTTTTAAACCCGAAAGTCATTTTGTAAGATCTGCCATGCTTGGGACTTGAGATTGAAGGGCCTGACATACATGGGGCGGCTTGTTTGACCCATCCATTTTCGGAGCACCCGTGTGGCTGCGTCTTTGGGGTGTCCGAGCTTGCGTTTCGGTGCTGGGAACGATGAGATGGGCAGATCGGCCGAGCTGAGGACCGATTTCTTCCCGCTGCTCGCGCGGCTGCCGGCATGGCTTGAAAGAACGGGAAACGGCCGTGGATCCGGGCGTAGGTCCGAAGCGAATTGACCTGTTGGACTCCTGGGTTCGGACATGCCCCCGAGTGTCATGTTCTTTTGTTGGACAAGTCTCCAAATCGCCGGGCAGGGGAGGCACGGCAAATTGTTGGGACCCGCCTCACTTTGCTTGACGGGTTGGAAATCGGTGAACAACATGTTGCCCAGAACCACTAGCATAATTGTGTCCGTTGTGGTGTTCAAGGCTCGTCTTGCATCATCTTACAAGGGGCTTGTTCCAAGTCCACTTCACGGAAGGCTTCCCAAACTGTCATGGGTTTTAAGCCTCCAGGCATCTCCGGAGCATCCAATTCAAGAAAGTGACCTGAGCCTCAAGACAAAACACTATCTGGGCTAGTTCAACCGTTTGAGCAACCATGCAGCGGCTACAATGTGATTATACTTCATGGTTCACCTTCAGTTTCACCAGTGGCGTGTTGGGCCCAAGTGGCTGGCAGAGAGCATTGCGGTGGCAAGAAGTGCTTGTGGTTGATGTGCAGCGTCGTGCTGTTTCCAGCGGCCACCCATACGAAAATGCAGAGGGAAACGGATGCCATCTTGGCCAGTCAACATTTGATGCAAAGGAGCCGAACTGATGTGCAGCGTTTCGCTGATTGCCTCGGCATTGTGCCGGGAACGAATGATAAAGTTTGTCGAAGTGACGGCATCAGAAGCTGCTTCAAGCATCGGACGAGATCTGCGCCGGTCCCCAAACGTCTCTCCATTGCAACATCTCACGTGGCCGAATGGCACAAAGTTGGCTCGGGCCAGTGGGAATCTTCTCAGCGTCCAGATTCTGAAACCCACGGATTCTCAGCTTAGCTTCGGATCCCAGGGAATTCCAAAGGTTGGGTTCCCCTGAATACAGTTGGAAACCTAAAGCTGGAAACCCTCCTCTGTGGGATTTTGGCTGAATCCTGAACCAAAAAGTTGGAGACCCTCGAATTCCAACGCCGCCTGCGCCGCCGGGTGAGCCGACGGGCCAGGTCTCTGCCCTCGGAAGAGGTGCTGTCCAGCTTCTTCCGCGAGCTCGAGGCGGAGAGCAACGGAAGAACACCAGCAAAACCCGGGGAAGTGAAGGTTGGGGAAAGTCCCAACCAGTGAAGGTTAGTTAGTAAGGTTAGTAAGGTTAGTTCGTGAAGGTTAGTAAGGTTAGTAAGGTTAGGTTGTGAAGGTTAGTAAGGTTAGTAAGGTTAGTTCGTGAAGGTTAGTAAGGTTAGTAAGGTTAGTTCGTGAAGGTTAGTAAGATTAGTAAGGTTAGTTCGTGAAGGTTAATAAGGTTAGTAAGGTTAGGTTGTGAAGGTTAGTAAGGTTAGTAAGGTTAGGTTGTGAAGGTTAGTAAGGTTAGTAAGGTTAGTTCGTGAAGGTTAGGTAAGGTTAATAAGGTAGTAAGGTTAGGTTGTGAAGGTTAGTAAGGTTAGTAAGGTTAGTTCGTGAAGGTTAATAAGGTTAGTAAGGTTAGGTTAGTAAGAAAGGTTAGTAAGGTTAGTTCGTGAAGGTTAGTAAGGTTAGTAAGGTTAGTTCGTGAAGGTTAGTTAGTAAGGTTAGGTTGTGAAGGTTAGTAAGGTTAGTAAGGTTAGTTTGTGAAGGTTAGTAAGGTTAGTAAGGTTAGGTTGTGAAGGTTAGTAAGGTTAGTAAGGTTAGTTCGTGAAGGTTAGTAAGGTTAGCAAGGTTAGGTTGTGACGGTTAGTAAGGTTAGTAAGGTTAGTTCGTGAAGGTTAGTAAGATTAGTAAGGTTAGTTCGTGAAGGTTAGTAAGGTTAGTAAGGTTAGGTTGTGAAGGTTAGTAAGGTTAGTAAGGTTAGTTCGTGAAGGTTAGTAAGGTTAGTTCGTGAAGGTTAGTAAGGTTAGTAAGGTTAGTTCGTGAAGGTTAGCAAGGTTAGTAAGGTTAGGTTGTGAAGGTGAGTCAGGTTAGTAAGGTTAGTTTGTGAAGGTTAGTAAGGTTAGTAAGGTTAGGTTGTGAAGGTTAGTAAGGTTAGTAAGGTTAGTTCGTGAAGGTTAGTAAGGTTAGCAAGGTTAGGTTGTGACGGTTAGTAAGGTTAGTAAGGTTAGTTCGTGAAGGTTAGTAAGATTAGTAAGGTTAGTTCGTGAAGGTTAGTAAGGTTAGTAAGGTTAGGTTGTGAAGGTTAGTAAGGTTAGTAAGGTTAGTTCGTGAAGGTTAGTAAGGTTAGTTCGTGAAGGTTAGTAAGGTTAGTAAGGTTAGGTTGTGAAGGTTAGTAAGGTTAGTAAGGCTAGTTCGTGAAGGTTAGAAAGATTAGTAAGGTTAGGTTGTGAAGGTTAGTTAGTAAGGTTAGTTCGTGAAGGTTAGTAAGGTTAGTAAGGTTAGGTTGTGAAGGTTAGCAAGGTTAGTAAGGTTAGTTCGTGAAGGTTAGTAAGGTTAGTAAGGTTAGGTTGTGAAGGTTAGTAAGGTTAGTAAGGTTAGTTCGTGAAGGTTAGTAAGATTAGTAAGGTTAGGTCGTGAAGGGTTAGTTCGTGAAGGCTAGTAAGGTTAGTAAGGTTAGGTTGTGAAGGTTAGCAAGGTTACTAAGGTTAGTTCGTGAAGGTTAGTAAGGTTAGTAAGGTTAGGTTGTGAAGGTTAGCAAGGTTAGTAAGGATAGTTTGTGAAGGTTAGTTAGTAAGGTTAGTTCGTGAAGGTTAGTAAGGTTAGTAAGGTTAGGTTGTGAAGATGAGTAAGGTTGGTAAGGTTAGTTTGTGAAGGTTAGTTAGTAAGGTTAGTTTGTGAAGGTTAATAAGGTTAGTAAGGTTAGTTCGTGAAGGTTAGTAAGGTTAGTAAGGTTAGTAAGGTTAGGTCGTGAAGGTTAGCAAGGTTAGCAAAGATAGTTCGTGAAGGTTAGTAAGGTTAGTAAGGTTAGGTCGTGAAGCTTTTCAAGGTTAGTAAGGCTAGTTTGTGAAGGTTAGGAAGGTTAGTTCGTGAAGGTTAGTAGGGTTAGTTCGTGAAGGTTAGTAAGGTTAGTTCTTGAAGGTTAGTAAGGTTAGTTCCTGAAGGTTAGTAAGGTTAGTCAGGGAAAGTCCCAGCCAGAAGTAGTTGCAGCCGCCTCTGCACTTCTTTTTACATTGGCTTGGGTACTCTTTTTTTTCATGCCAGGCTTTGATTGTGGCTCACGGTGTCCAGGGATTGGTTCAGGGCGGGTTGTTCTTTTTCACTCTGATGAACTCGCACGGCTGCCTAGGTCTACCAGTTGGGGGAACGTGCCCGCAGGGATTTAGCGAAATGAGAAGTCGGCAGTTACTACCACGTAAATAATTGGATAATCAACTGCATACAAATAAATAGATACACAAACAAATAACTAAATAATGAATGAACACATATAACTAAATCAAGTCAAGTAAATAGATAAACATATATATATATATATACATACATATATATATATATATTATGTTTCAGGCATTTTCTCGAACTCGCTGGCAGCGTGGCATTTGGCTGAGGCACGTGTCACGGCGCACTCGCCGCGGACCCGCGCCTTCTGCAGCGCGGACCAGATGCGCAGAGGTTCCGCTCGGAATCGGCCGGGCGGGGTGGCGCACATTGGTACGTGGCAAGTGCATTGGATCATTGGCATGTGCGGTATGGCTTGAAGTGTGAATGCATGTGCGACTGCATGTTTTATATTATATATTTATATGTTGCATGCGAGGTGGGCATGCAAATGGCTGAGTGCTGCTATGCCACGACTGCATCCGTATACAGGTCTACAGGTGTTCACGCCTACATAAATCAGGTACATGCAGACAAATATGCAGATGTGAGTTCTCCCCGTTTGTGTTTTGCGTGGAAGTTTAATAGTGAATGACCCTGTCAGCCCATTCTTCCCCAGCGCATGCTCGAGCCTTATCCAGCGGGTTCTGGTGACGACTCGGTTACGCCGCGTTCCCGGGTGACACGCGCAGGGACTGTGGCAGCGATCCAGCCCGATAGCCGCACCAATCCCTGATCAGGAATCACCTCGCCTTCCTTACCAACAGGACGTGAGAAACACTAGCGAAAGCAAGCTGCAGCTGGTTGCCATGGGTATTCTACGGGTGCTTGGCTTGTGAATGTTATAGATCACCAGTGGAGGGCTAGCGTCCCCAGCATGTTGAGAGGGAACCTGTTGTTCTCAAAATGCGGGATTGGTCCATTCAAAGTGGGGCATTCCGAATGCACCGTCAGCAGGGTTCCTAGAAATCTAGAACTTGTGGTGGCGGATCGAAATAGCCGCGGTATTGCAACCTCAAACAGGTTTCCCCTTCGCGAATCCCTTCGCCAAGGCCAGCCTCAGTCCAAAATCGACCTCTTGCCGTCAGCAACGCGCAGCTTTTGGCCATGGGCACGCGAATCGCAACGCGGGGACGTAATTCTCGCTGGATGTCCACCAACATTTCAATAGGTCCCCAGTGTTAACTTGCGCGAGGTCCCGGGGAATAGTTTGCAGAAGCGTTCCAAGGGTTTCAGAAAAAATAGCGCACACCACCACTCTTCCAGTGCCTCAAGTAGCTCAGATTACGTTTTTGCAACCAAACAACACAAAGGCGCCAAGACTGCTTGGACCATGCCACAGCATGCCGTTTCAATGCTATCCGGGCCAATCAAGCCTTGTGCCAGCAAAACACACGCCAAACAAGGACTCCAAATCTCTGTCAAAACATGCGGACATACCTTAGCAAGCTTGTCTCGGGAAGCGCTGCTCCCGTTTGATCCGAGCAGTGTTCCGGAATAGGGTAATGCAAGTGACTACATCACGATGGCGCAGCCCTTTTCCTTGGGGAGTTGCAGATTTCTGAGGATAATGCTCGCTTGTATGTTCGCCTTCAGGTTTCCAAAAATATGGATGAGTTTGGAATGTGCCCCAATTTTAGGCTTGCTTTTCTCCACGTCTTAGCCTGAGCTTGGAGATGTTCCAAGCTCTCCAAACTCAAGCTCGCTTTCTCCTAACTCAGCCCTGAGAAATCAATTTGGGGGTCCCTAAAGTTGGCCTTTACTCAGCCTGAGTTTCGAGATTTGCCGAACTTAGTCTTGTCTATATTGACCAAACAAAACCCTTGTTTGACCCATTCAATTTCCATCGAAAAACGGATAGTCGCCACCAATACATTTGCGAAACGCGTCTTCGCACGCAAAGCCAGGCGAGTTTGCAAAACACGGGCCTGAGCGTGAAGATTATCCAAACTCAAGCCGACTTTGGAGAAAACAGCCCTGACTGAGTTTGGAGCAAGCTCGGGCCGAGTTTGGAGAAACGAACTGAGTTTGGAGAATCTCCAAACGCAGGCTCCAGTTTGCAGAAAATGGGCCTGAGTTTGAAGAAGACTTGTCAGTCCTGGTTAGTCCAAACTCTTTGTACGAAGCCAAGAAGCTCTCCGAGTTTGGAAAATGGAGGAACAGGGCCCGAGGTTGGAGAACTTCTAAACTGAACCTGAGTTTGCAGAAAACAAGCCTGACTTTGAAGAATCCGCAAACTCAGCCCGAGTTTTGAGAAAACAGGCCCGAGTTCGGAGAATCTCCAAACTCACCCCGATTTTGGAGAAAACGGGCCTAAGTTTGGAGAATCTCCAAACTCACCCCGATTTTGGAGAAAACGGGCCCGAGTTCGGAGAATCTCCAAACTCACCCCGAGTTTGGAGAAAACGGGCCCGAGTTCGGAGAATCTCCAAACTCAGAGTTTGGACTCAGAGTTTTGGAGAAAACGGGCCTAAGTTTGGAGAATCTCCAAACTCACCCCGATTTTGGAGAAAACGGGCCCGAGTTCGGAGAATCTCCAAACTCACCCCGAGTTTGGAGAAAACGGGCCCGAGTTCGGAGAATCTCCAAACTCAGAGTTTGGACTCAGAGTTTGGAGAAAACGGGCCTAAGTTTGGAGAATCTCCAAACTCACCCCGAGTTTGGAGAAAACGGGCCCGAGTTCGGAGAATCTCCAAACTCACCCCGAGTTTGGAGAAAACGGGCCCGAGTTCGGAGAATCTCCAAACTCAGGCCCGTTTTCTCCAAACTCATTTTGTGAAACACGCGAAGAAGCGTTCGGCAAGTGTTTTGGTGGAGAAAATAAGCGTTCGGATGGAGATTGTCAGGCAAAATAAGCGTTCTGCAGGAGAAAAACACATTGAAATTTGGAGTTTGGAGAATCTCCAAACTCAGCCCGAGGTTGGAGAAAACGGGCCCGAGTTTGGAGAATCTCCAAACTCAGGCCCGTTTTCTCCAAACTCGGGCCCGAGCTTGGAGAATCTCAGAATCTGCAAACGCACCCGAGTTTGGAGGAAATGGGCCGGCGTTTGGAGCATCTCCAAACTGAGCTTGGAGAATCTCCGAACTGAGTTTGGAGAATCTCCGAACTGAGTTTGGAGAATCTCCGAACGCAGGCCTAAGTTTGGAGAAAATCTGTCTGAGATTGGGGAATTTCCAAACTCATCCCGAGTTTGGAGAAAACGGGCCTGAGTTTGGAGAATCTCCAAACTCGAGCCCTTTTTCTCCAAACTCGGGCCCGAGTTTGCCAAAATTCGATACTCAGTTCGAGTTTGGAGAATCTCAAACCTCAGGTCCGTTTTCTCCAACCTCGGGCGGCGCGCTTGGAGATTCTCGAAACTCGGGCCTGAGTTGTTGGAGAACACATGCCTCAGTTTAGAGAATCTGCAAAGTCATCCACGGTTTGGAGAAAACGGGCTGAGTTAGAGAAAACAAGGCTGAACTTGGAGAAAAGGAGCCTGACTTTAAAGAGTGAACGCAGGCCCCAATGGGCCTGAGTTGGGGGAAAACGGGCCTGGGTTTGGCAACTCGGACCCGAATTTGGAAATCTTCAAACTCGAGCCTGAGTTTCCCCAAACTCAGGTTGAGTTGGGAGAAATTGGCTAGAGGCTAGAGTTTGGAGATTATGAGCCTGAGTTTGGAGTATCTCCAAACCCTCACTGAGTTTGGAGACAACGGGCCATAGTTCGGAGATTCTCCAAGTCCAATCGCAACAGCCCGAGTTTGGAGAAACTGTCGAAGTTTGAAATTGGTTGGAACTTAGCGGACTCAGTTCGAAGAAAAAAACCGAGGAGTCGTGAGTCTTGACATGTTTGCTGCTGCCTCCTATCACCCATCTCGGTGATGAGATTGGAGACTGGGACTGTTTGCACCAAACGCGGCACACTCATGCCCCCCCTATTCTCAGAACTCTTCCAATTTACGGGGTCTCAACAAATGAACCGAGTTTCTTCATATGGCGCTACGGGTGCGCAGAAACTGACGTTAGCCCAACTTTGTTCAATTTCAACCCTGGGTTTGGAAAGTCGAGCTCGGTTCCCGACCTTGTTGCAAGGCCTTGTCACAGCAAGATGCGTTCCTGGCTTCCAACAACGGTTGTGAGTACAGGTTGCAGAAACGAAACGTGCTTGATCAAACTGGGGCATGAACACGACAGCTCACTTGGGGGCTGCTATTGCCCCAAGTGAGCCGCCGTTTTCATGCCCCAGTTTGATCGAGAGCGCTTCGTTCCTGCAACTTGCACTCACAGCCGTTTTGGGAAGCGTGGAACGCTTCTTGCTGTGGATTGCAAAAAAGGCCTGAGCTCGTGCAAGTTAACAGTCCCCAGTTGAACTAATTCCCCCAACAAGGCAACATGTACGTATGTTACAAGTGGGAATGGCAAACCCTGTGAACCACCGCAATTTCCAGCTGGCTGTAGTTGGGTGTGTCGTTTTTTTTTGTTTTTTTGGGGTGGGGGGGGGGTGGGGTTCGCTCTTAACACCAGAAGAGTACACCCCAGAAAAAAGTATCTGGTTTGAGTGTCCTGCCTCAACTCTGTGTTTTTTGACGTCCTCTTTGCGAAAACGCTGGAAAACCGGTGTTTTTCGCGGGAAATACTGGGAGCAAAGAAGAAATGCAAGGAAGTGCAAGGAAATGAGAGGAGGAAATCGGAAGTCGTGCCCAAAGGACCTGGAACTAAAAGGTGAACCTTTTGGGGCCATGAGTATGGACCAAAGTGGGAAAGCCACAAAGTTAAAGCGTGGAGTCGCTTTGAACTGAGTAAAGAAATATAGAACCTGAGATGGGCCCGCAGAAGGGCTGTCTTTCTGATTCATAAGAGTCATTCCCTCATTTCCTGCTGACCAGCAGACAAAACGGAATCCGGGAATCCGCCGATTTGACCCCAAAAGCCCCTCCGGCGGATGGGCGTTTGGCAGGCGACGCTGGGCTGCCGCGATATCGCAGCGGCCACTTCTTGCACGACACCGTGCTGCCCTTCGGGGAGACGAGGCGCGGGCAGTCTGGGTGCCACATGGCCCAATTTCTTGACGTTCCTGGGTAAATTATAACGACCTCACATGACCTCACCCCAAATGGTGGTTTATGTGGGGAATAGCCCCCCAACCACCTTATTTCAGGTTGGTGACATATTATAATTGACCCAGATGTTCCCCAAAAGGAAATTACAAGATGATGTGTATTTTTGACCTTTCCAGAGGTGAGTTGCCTTTCAGGCCAATTTAAGGTGAGTTGCCTTGTGGGGTGATGTTTCAAGGTGGAATCCTGGGAAACTGCTCTAGCGGTTGCATGATTGCCCAGACCGAGCCGAAGCTGCACCCAAGCCCAAGCTTTCAGCACCCAAGCCGGAAGCCAAAACCAGAGCTTCGGGAGCGCCGGCCTCACATCAGCTGTATGCAGGTTTGTGATCTACTGTGCTATATTTTTTCCCCCGAGGGGAAGCTTTCCCCCCTTCCTAGTGAAAGGCACCCAAGTTGAATCGGAAGGTTTACACATTTCCCGAACTCGACAGGTTAATCAAAAAGACATTTTCAACGATTGCTCGCACCATGGCCGGAAGTTTTTGGCCAGAACCCATCCGGAGTGACCCAAAATGTCGATTGCCATCGAACCAGAAGGTGGGGGGCGCGACCAGCCACCTTCGAGTTCTGCGGGCGCCCGGGGCTCTCAGAAAAGGGGAAACGGTGAAGTTGAGGCCCTGGGGTTGCATCTTTCTTTGCTCGTTAAAAGCGAGTCGACCCTTCAACCCGTTGGTTTCCCCATCGTCCATGTTAAAAGGTTAACCTTTTAGTTCCAGGTCCTTTGGGCAACTGAGATTAAGGTCATCTTTGTTTTCTTGTTTTCGTTTGACCGTCAATTAGTTTCCTAGTCTGTAAAACAGCACAACTTGAGGGCACTGTCATGGACGCGCCGGTAATTCTTCGTTTTAGGCTTTTGCTTTCGCAAAGCACGCAAGTCCTTTCATGCGCGCCTACCTTGTCCAGATTGTTCAACTGCGCAGTGATACCAGGGAAGAGTCACCCCGTGCAGAAGTCAGTGGGAATCCTCTCACAGTTGGATCCTTTCCTTGGGCTGTGAAAGGTGTTGATCCCTCTTGCAGTGGTCTCTCTGCTGGATTTCAGATGCAACAGGATTGAGAGAGCATCTTGAACAGCCCACGCATCCCAACCCCATGCAGCATAGAAGGGCGGCTGGGAGAAGCCCGACTTCGGCAAACGCCCATGGCTTTCTGAAAGTGCACTTCCAATTGGTACAGAGCTTTTTTGGGGGGTTCCCTTTGAACATCCAGAGGTTCATTCTGATCATTTCGTGACATGGCCACGCCTCGCTCCAGATGTCTGGGAGGAGACGGCATGGTCCTGTCCCCCAGCCAGGCCCTCGGGCTCCAAACAAGCCTCTTTTGGGTTTCTTTGGTGGACGGCTTTTGTGGACATTATTTTCCTGGTTTGTATTGGGCTTGTTTGGCCTTTATTAGTTTGAATGTGTTCACTTGTTTAGTTTGCTTTTGTTTGGTGTTGTGCTTTCTTGTGTTACTTGACTGCTTTACAGTCGCTTTCATGCTTTCATATGTTGTTTTTGTGTCTTGATTGGTGATTGGTTACCGTTTGGGTTTCACCAAGCCACTGCTTGGCCTGATCTGTTCTTACGGGGTCAATTGCCCAAGGAGCCCAGTGAGAGTCAGGTAAGGTATCAGTTACCCCTGGTGAAACTAGAAAGCCACCAAATCACTAATCAGAAGATCCATGCGCGCTCCTGCGCGGCCCGGGCCTGCATTTGACGTCCGCAAGCCCAACAGAAAAATGGGCCCAGGCCAGGCGTTTGACGCCCGCGGGCGCCACAAAACCGTTGCACGCAAATGATCGCCGCTGGCAAGGTCAAGAAATGACCGGGACGGCTGGATGATTATAAGCCCATGCCGTCTGGCAAACGCAGCCCTTTGTGGCGCCCCCGCACATATTGAAAAAGGTTTCGGCCCACAAGACTGACACTTGCTGAACAATTGGCCCGTGCTCCAAAACAGGACACGATCAGCGCAGCCACAGAAGGTTGCTCCAAGCGAGCGATGCTACTTGCAGGTGCTGGCGCGTCAAAAGTCGGCTCTATGCAATGGGCACAGGCGAGTGCAGCTGCGGCTCCGCCTTGTTTTCCTCTCGGTTCTAGGGAGGACGTAGAAGGGTGGCTTCAAAAGAAAACAACAACATGACCGACTTGGAATCTGAGGTAGCTGCCATCGCGCACATGCAGCTGCTGGTGGGTTTGCAGAGCCTCGGACAAAACGCCCCCCTTGCCCCGGCTCCATAAAAACGGTTTCTTCGCGAAATTGTCACCAAACATGATTTATCTTTTGCCTTCAACATTGCGTTTCTCAAGCAGGGTGTTTGCCCCTGTTGTTTGAAACTGTGTTTGAAACCCATGTAGGGTTTAGGTTTTTGGGTGTAGTTGTTTATACATATAATTTCCCAACAGCTGAAAGCTTTGGGGTCTCAGCCCAGGTAGGCTTTGGGGAGTTCGGGACAGCCCTGGGGTGCACCACCAGGGTTGCACCAGGGTTCCATCAGGGTTCCACCAGGGTTCCACAAAGGTTCCACGAGAGTTTCGCGAGGTTGTGCAAGGGCTGCGGAGTGGTGCGAGCACTAAAAAGAGCACTGCATGCTGTCGGGAATGTCACCTGAGCCTATTATTTTTAGTAAACCTATATAACTCAACAATTGAATGAAATATGAATATAATATATATGAGCCACGGACAAAACACACGAAGACCACTTTATCAAGGCGGGGTACTTTTTTGCATAAAACATGCCAAAACCATAAAAAACGATAAGGTCTCCCCCAAAAACGATAACCCTTAACTAACACACGGCTCTTTAATAACCCCTGCAGTTGCAACCTAGTTAGGGTGGGACCCTGGAGTGGCCACCGTAAGCTGCTAAGGTGTGCTTCGTAAATACCACACTTGTACTGAGAAGTTGCGATTATTGAGCTGGAGCTGCGATAGTGTACTTCGCGTATTGGACTTGCACGACAAAGTTGCGATTTTCGATCTGGAGCTGCGGAAGTGCACTTCGCGTACTAGACTTGTGCTACACAGTTGCGATTTTCGAGCTGGAGATTCGGAAGTGTACTTCGCGTACTAGGCTTGTACTACAAAGTTGCGATTTTCGAGCTGCTGATGCGAAAGTGCACTTAGCGTACTAGACTTGTACTACAAAGTTGCGATTTTCGAGCTGGAGCTGCAGAAGTGTACTTCGCGTACTAGACTTGTAATATACAAAGTTTCGATTTTTGAGCTGGAGCTGCAGAAGTGTACTTCGCGTAGTTGCGATTTTCGAGCTGGAGATGCGGAAGTGCACTTCGCGTACTAGACTTGTACTACAAAGTTGCGATTTTCGAGCTGGAGATGCGGAAGTGTACTTCGCGTACTAGACTTGTACTACAAAGTTGCGATTTTCGAGCTGGAGCTGCGGAAGTGTACTTCGCGTACTAGACTTGTACTACAAAGTTGCGGCGGAAGTGCACTTCGCGTACTAGACTTGTAATATACAAAGTTTCGATTTTCGAGCTGGAGCTGCGGATGTGTACTTCGTGCACTGGACTTGCACTATAAGTTGCGATTTTCGAGCTAAAGATGCGGAAGTGTACTTCGCGTACGCGACTTGTACTACAAAGCTGCGATTTTCGAGCTGGAGCTGCGGAAGTGTACTTCGCGTACTAGACTTGTACTACAAAGTTGCGATTTTCGAGCTGGAGATGCGGAAGTGTACTTCGCGTACTAGACTTGTACTACAAAGTTGCGATTTTCGAGCTGGAGATGCGGAAGTGTACTTCCGTACTAGACTTGTACTACAAAGTTGCGATTTTCGAGCTGGAGATGCGGAAGTGTACTTCCCGTACTAGACTTGTACTACAAAGTTGCGTTTTTCGAGCTGGAGATTTCCCGTACTAGACTTGTACTACAAAGTTGCGCTTTTTGAGCTGGAGCTACGGAAGTGTACTTTGCTTACTAGACTTGTACTACAAAGTTGCGATTTTCGAGCTGCAGATGCGGAAGTGTACTTCGCGTACTAGACTTGTACTACAACGTTGCGATTTTCGAGCTGGAGATGCGGATGTGTACTTCCCGTACTAGACTTGTACTACAAAGTTGCGATTTTCGAGCTGGAGATGCACAAGTGTACTTCCTGTACTAGACTTGTACTACAAAGTTGCGTTTTTCGAGCTGGAGATGCGGAAGTGTACTTCCCGTACTAGACTTGTACTACAAAGTTGCGTTTTTCGAGCTGGAGATTTCCCGTACTAGACTTGTACTACAAAGTTGCGCTTCTTGAGCTGGAGCTACGGAAGTGTACTTTGCTTACTAGACTTGTACTACAAAGGTTGCGATTTTGGAGCCGGATCTGCCAAAGTTCGAAAACACTGTAAAACGATAAGGTCTCCCCCAAAAACGATAACGTTCAAATACGTACTAGGGCCAAGCAAAGTGTTTCGTCCGCTCCTCATATATATATATATATATATATTTATACGTAATAATGTTGGAGAGTGATTAATAAAGGGCCCCCCCCCTCCCCCCCCTCCCCCCACCCCCTCAAACGAATTGGGGGGGGTCAATAGCGACAACCCCAAAAACAAAATGGGGGTCAGACTGGGACCTGCCTGAGTAGTTTTCCAGTAAGTATTGTTTAGAATTGGTTTAGTATTAATTTTACTCCTTTGAGCTGGCTCACTACGGTTTAGAATTGGTTTAGTATTGGTTTAGTATTCCTTTGAACTGGCTCACTACGGTTTAGAATTGGTTTAGTATTGGTTCTTCGTCTTGGCAGGCTGCCCTGGCCATTTTTTTCACAATTCCCTACCCTTAAACAAACTGCATTATTGCCTTCCTGGGGGTTCCGTGTGCCACCCCCTTGAAAATTTGTCAGGGTGCATCTTCTAGTAAAGGGATTGATAAGGAGGCAGGCTGCCCTGGCTAATTTTTTTCACAATTCCCTACCCTTAAACAAACTGCATTATTGCCTTCCTGGGGGTTCCGTGTGCCATCCCCTTGAAAATTTGTCAGGGTGCATCTTCTAGTAAAGGGATTGATAAGGAATTTGGTGGTTTTGGACAGGAAGCAATCCAGAGATTCTGGACATTTCTGGCTGGGCTCAAACGTTTCAACTTTCAGGATTTCGGGCAGATTTTTTTCTGTAATACATACCCTTTTTGCTTTTTAGGGGAGTGAATAAATTTGAGATTTGTTTTCTGTATTCACTCCCCTGTTGTTAATCGCTACCTAACATTACGTATATGTTGTTTGTATACTCACGCAGTCAACAATACCACCCCCCCCCCCCCCCCCCACCTGTGTTTTCTGTGACAAATTAACCCCATGGAGCAGCGCGTATCAACAACAAAAAACCCGCCAAAACGCTGAAGCTCAGGAAATATTTGGAGCCCTCAAGCAACAGGCCACTGAGGCCCTCCCCACACCCACACCTGCGCCCACACCCGCCCGCGCCCGCATCCGCGCCCGCACGCGCGCGCACACACACACACGCACAGACACAGACACACACAGACACACAGACACACACACACACACACACTCACACTCACACTCACACTCACACCCACCCGCGCGCGCGCA
>CAUJNA010001225.1:869310-959310 GCA_963377175.1 Effrenium voratum | reverse complement strand
AACCGCACGCACGCACCCAACCGCACGCACGCACCCAACCGCACGCACGCACCCAACCGCACGCACGCACCCAACCGCACGCACGCACCCAACCGCACGCACGCACCCAACCGCACGCACGCACGCACCCAACCGCACGCACGCACCCAACCGCACGCACGCACCCAACCGCACGCACGCACCCAACCGCACGCACGCACCCAACCGCACGCACGCACCCAACCGCACGCACGCACCCAACCGCACGCACACACCCAACCGCACGCACGCACCCACCGCACGCACGCACCCAACCGCACGCACGCACCCAACCGCACGCACGCACCCAACCGCACGCACGCACCCAACCGCACGCACGCACCCACGCACGTGCGCGCGCACACAAGCACACACAAGCGTACACAGACACAGACACACACACACACACACACACAGCTCCCTTCTAAGCTGACCCCTTTTCAGGGAACTCCGAAATACACTTTTTGACGCACGCGCGCACGTCGACGCACACGCACACACAAAACACATCCCACACAGACACACAGAGCACGCAAAACACAGACAACACACGCACACATCACCCACACACAAACCACAGACACACACGTGCGCGCGGACTGGGGCAACCTTGCAGTCCAGCCCACGTCAGTTTTTAGGTGTCAAAGAGTCCCTTGTGCCAAAAACCGAACCTGGGTGAATAGAGCTCGGGCGGGCCTAAACTGCATTCCCCTTGTGTGGGATGTTGGTTGAGCTTCCTTGGGCGGTGCTCAAAGGCAAGTCAAACACCCTGATGACCAAGGCGGTAGCTCTGGAACGACGTCGTGGCTTCTGCCAGAAAGGTTCTGAGAGCACTTTTTTAGAACCTTGTTTCGATTGGCCTAAGAGCTTTTGTTCCGGCGGTGGTTTTTGTTTTTCCATGCTTGGTTTGGCAAGGTTCAGTTCCTGACGCAGCGCCCATGCAAATGAAGCCACGCGAATCCGCATCAGGAACGCCAGCCTGGGACACCCATTGGGAGGCAGGCCGGAAGCAATCGATAGTGAATTGCGAAAGCCCTCCAAAACCATTAGATGTGCAGATGTGTGGCAAGGCATGGAACTCAAAATCGTGGTCCCAAAAAACATATTTCTGTTAAATAAGTCGGGTGTGTTAGTTTTCGGGCTAAGAGGTAGGCAGCAGTGTCAAAAACACCGTATCCAACACAGACACGTGGAAGGATGCAACTCGCTTGCCACATCTTAGAAAGAAGCTACCTTGAGAGGGTAGTGAGCAGCAAAGCTGCTTCCAGTGGCGCAGATCTGGAGTCAGAGCAATACGATTTGAAGGGGTATGGACAAGGGGTATAGACGAAAGGGCCCCTCTTGTGCATATGGTTCGAAGCGAGCAAAGCTTGTCAAGATTCTTGGAGCTCGTGTGTAGCCGGTTTTAATGTGAATGCCGTGTTCTCGCAATCCGCCAGTCTCTTTCCCTGACGCTTGCTGAATCGCATTTTCGGCCGCATAGACCGCGAATAGGAGGGTCGCGAATAGGAGGGTCATGTGCCATGGGCCTCAAACTCAAATCTGTTCTAAGAGACAGACATGGTTTCCCATTGACTTGAGTTGTCTTGAGGTATTTTTCTCGTGATGGTTTTCCACTTTTTTACATGCTTTTGCCACTCTCAATTCGTAACAAGCAAGCAAGCAATCAAGAAGGAAGCACACAAGGAAGCAAGCAAGCGAGCGAAGGAAGCAATCAAGCAAGGAAGCCAGCAAGCAAGCAAGCAGGGAAGGAAGCAAGCAAGCACGCAAGCAAGCAAGCACGCAAGCAAGCAAGCACGCAAGCAAGCGGGGAAGGAAGCAAGCAAGCACGCAAGCAAGCGGGGAAGGAAGCAATCAAGCAAGCGAGCAAGCAAGGAAGCAAGCAAGGAAGCCAGCAAGCAAGCAGGGAAGGAAGCAAGCAAAGAAGCAAGGAAGCAAGCAAGCAAACACGCAAGCAAGCGGGGAAGGAACCAAGCAAGCAAGCGTGCAAGGAAGCCAGCCAGCAAGCAAGCAAGCAAGCAAGCAGGGAAGGAAGCAAGCAAGGAAGCAAGGAAGCAAGCAAGCAAGCACGCAAGCAAGCGAGGAAGGAAGCAAGCAAGCAAGCACGCAAGCAAGCACGCAAGCAAGCGGGGAACAAGCAAGCAAGCAAGCACGCAAGCAAGCGGGGAAGGAAGCAAGCAAGCAAGGAAGCCAGCAAGCAAGCAAGCAGGGAAGGAAACAAGCAAGGAAGCAAGGAAGCAAGCAAGCAAGCAAGCAAGCACGCAAGCAAGTGGGGAAGGAAGCAAGCAAGCGAGGAAGGAAGCAAGCAAGGAAGCAAGGAAGCAAGCAAGCAAGCACGCAAGCAAGCACACAAGCAAGCGGGGAAGGAAGCAAGCAAGGAAGAAAGCAAGCAAGCACGCAAGCAAGCGGGGAAGGAAGCAAGCACGCAAGCAAGCGGGGAAGAAAGCAAGCAAGGAAGCAAGCAAGCAAGGAAGCCAGCAAGCAAGCAAGCAGGGAAGGAAGCAAGCAAGGAAGCAAGCAAGCAAGCACGCAAGCAAGTGGAAGGAAGCAAAAGCAAGCACGCAAGCAAGCAAGGAAGCCAGCAGGCAAGCAAGCAAGCAAGCAAGCAGGGAAGGAAGCAAACAAGGAAGCAAGGAAGCAAGCGAGCAAGCAAGCAAGCAAGCGGGGAAGCAAGCAAGCACGCAAGCAAGCACGCAAGCAAGCACGCAAGCAAGCGAGGAAGGAAGCAAGCAAGCAAGGAAGCAAGGAAGCAAGCACGCAAGCAAGCAAGCGCTTACCCTACGCCAACTCAGACCTCCCCAAACCCATCCTAAACCCCACCTTCAGGCTCACCAAAGCATTAAACACACTTGAAGCGTACCTTGAGAGTACTCTGAATCCCGTAGCGAAACTCAACCCTAAACACCCCAATCCACGCTGAAATTGTTTATCCTCAACTGGCCCACCAACCCAAACTCCAGCCCTCAACCTAAACTGCCCTAAGTCCACCCGAAACCAACCCCAACGCACCCTACACCCCCCTCCCTAAACTCCATCCTAAACCCCTATAAGCGCTTAACCCCAAACTACCCAAACCCCTAAACAAACCAACCCTACAACTCCCTAAGCCTACCTGTCACCTACCACCTACCCAAAGCCCATCCTACACTCACCCTAAACCCCTCTGTAAAACTACCAGAGACGGGCAGTGGCATAGTTCACAAGAAAGAGTGGAAAACAATGACGGGAAAACGCTAACACCCAGCAACAGTTGGTCATGTTGGTTTTGTTTTTCCTGTCTTTCTTTTTTGTTTTGTTCTGAAAATTCGAAAGCACCACCAGATTCTGCTGTTTTTTCACAAGCCATAGCAGTCAGATCAACCTTGGTGATTTGGATTTGTGGTTTGAGGGTTTGGCCTGCACATGGGTAGCCACTCCAACCTCCAAACCGCAAATCCAAGCACGAAGGCTTCCCCGCCCTGTCCGAGCCGGAGCTGTACATGGAGCGACCAGATCAACGATGGGAAGCAGACCAGTCACACACACATATATATATACACAATCAGCTACAAATGATTTCATCTAAGCCAAAAATGGCCCATCTGGAGAAGCGAGGGCAAGCATGGCAAGCGTTGCATGCACATGGTGTCCCTTTTAGGTCAGATTGGTTGAAATAAGCTGGCGCTAGTTTCAGAGTGGTTACAAGTTATGACTAATTGCTCACAAATGCCAACTATTTTGCGAGAGGCCAAGAAACTGTGCTTGACTTTTCTTTGCTGCGGGGACATGGTTTGGTGAATGTGCGCAGATATTCTTGGAGCTTCCCCAAATTTCCACTCCCTTTGGACGAGGAGCGGTTGCAGAAGATCAAGGGATCTCTGCTGGCAACCGCTGACCGGCAGTGTCAGGGTGTTGGGTGTCCGAAAGGGAAGCCTACTCACTTCCACTTCTTTTCACCACGCACACCTAGCCGCAAGCTTAACCCGTTGCCAGGAGAAGGTGCGCTTCGTGTGCAAGCTTTGGCACTTGCTGTCCATCGGGTGCCTTGGCGATGAACCTGGAGCATGGCATGGACGAGTAATTTAACCCTCTGGTCCTATCCATGCTGAATATTCGGCTCTTGAGCGGCTTGCGTACTTTCAGTCGGCCCTCGGGTCTCGTTTTGATCAAGAACCGCCGAAAAAGGGCAATATGTGTAGCATTTGAATAATTGAAGTTAGAACCCAATAGAACCCCTTGAACGAGCCATTTTCAACAAATAGCGAGCTGAAATCTTAGAGTTGCTTGCGGCTCCTGAACCCTAAGGAATTCATAATTCAAGGCCAAGTCGCAGGTGGGCTCACCATAAACCACGGTCTCCCGCGCCCTTCCGGATGGATCCCCTATGCATTCTCTTCTCGGAAGCAGGTGCTCAGAAAAGAGATTCGAGCGCATTGGTGCCATCGCCCCTCAAAAGCGTTCCACGCAGTCCCCGCTCAGCCTTTGTCGGTCTGGTCAGCCGCAGGTTGGACTTCGCCAAACAAGTGCTCTCCGGATCCCCTCCCTGATGTGGCCGTGTTTTTGAGTGTACCCTGTCCTCTTTGGTCGGGAAGCCATTTGAGAAACCATCCACGGAGTGGCTTCTCATTTGACAGACTTCGGAGGGCTTGGAGCACTGCGATGCTGGCGGGCCCTCCCTTCCGTGCCGGGGTGCAGAGCCTGTGCCCGCCTTGGACTGCATGGGGCAAAACACGGTGTTAGGTATAGTGTGAGTTGGATCTGCAGCCAGCTTTTTGGTTGCACAACGTGTTTTGCCAGCCAAGTTGTTGGGATTTTGGCCAAGAGGCAAGAGCCACACATGGGTGTCTTGAGTTTAGCGGGGCTGCTGGACACGGCATGACAGCATCTTTGCGTCAAGGAACCCATCCTATGGGGAGTGGTGCGAGGGCATGACAGACAAGTTAGTTTTGCGTGCGCTGCCTGGCTATTTTCTGAGCTTCCCCAAAAGAAAGCCAAGCGAAATATCTTTCGTTTCAACCGGGGCGGACCTTTTGGCGCACATTCATTTCATGTTTTGCCCCAGGTTTGAGGGTGTTGCGACCCTTCGCATAGCCATCCCTTTTTGAGCTCTGGGGCATCACGTCCCACTCTCGAGGCATTCTACGTGGGTTTTGGGATGCTGGGTGTTACTGCTAAACCCTGAGAAGGAACACAATTACCCATTTTCCCATTTGGACCTTGAGAAATGAGGGCGGTGCTCTTGGCGGGCATCGCAACAGATGCCGGTTTTCTGGCAAGCTCTGGGGGTAGAACCAGCTCACCAGTGATGTAGGTCCTTTGCTTGGGATCCCTTCTTCCAGTTCGTTGGCATTCTCAAAATGGCAACGTGGAGCCTGCAAAGTCGCAGTCGCTGAGGCTCCGAAGCCTGGCAGAAGAAAAAATGTGCTGCGGCCCACCATGCTTTCTGCGTTGTGCTTGGCGGGCACGGGCCTGGTGGGATGTGCTCGAGGGGGCAGCAAGAGAGGTGATGGGGGTGCCCCGTGCGTTTTGTTCGGCTGGAGTTTGAACTGAGGTGTTCGCCGTTGGGATTCGGAAAGGCAAACGGCACGCAAGCTGGGGGCAATGATAAAACGCTCTGGGGCAATGGGATCGTATGAGCACAGCTTTTGCTCTTTCTATTGAAGCAAAGCTGCATTCGGCGCTGCTTTAATTCCATGAAGTCTTGCAAGTGTCGCTTTCTCCTTGTGGCGCACTGGCGTTTGTATTTTCGCAGGGCAGGAGACGTTTGTCTTGGCAAGCGCTTTGCGGAAACCGAGGTGACACTTGAAAGTGGCTTGTGCGCCGACCTCTCCGTTTTGGCTCCAGATGCAGATTTCTTAAGCATTCTTTCCGAGGGGTCAATGGCCAGGCCTGCTTCCGGCGGATTGCATCGCTTGCGCCGCCCGGACTCCTTTGATGAAGTGCGCAAGTCCGGCCTTTTCCGCAGCAGTACGCCTTGTCATCTCTTGAGTCGCCACTTTGCCTTGAGAAGTTTCCGGGGCCGAAATATGAACGCCAGACTGAGGAAATTAATAGCAGATGCTTCTCGTGGGGCTATCGTACCCAATAGCTATAGTTTTCTGATGTAAGGGCTGACGCCCAGTTTCCCCCCCCCAAAGTGCCGCGCTAGAAGGATGAGCAAAAACTGTCATGGATACTAGCTTGTTTGTTGTGCACAGATGTACATGCAGGCAGTAGTGCTGACACCATGTTTGAAGGGCTAGTGATGAGCCTTGTGAAGTGGTTGTGTGAACACATGGCCATGGCTCAAGACCCCTCTCAGCATTGCTTGCACATAGACACTTGTGTGCCAAGCGGGAACAAACAGCGGTCCGCTGTTTCATGGTAGCGGAGCTGCTGGTTGCTGATAGAGGGCGTCAAGATCGACCGCGGAGTTTTTCGGTGAGAAGAATCAGTTCGTCAAAGAATCATCGCCAGGCAGGAGGCGGAGCTCGCGGCATTGGAAGCTGAGGAGGCTGCTGCTCAAGAAGAAGAAGAAGAGGTTCCTGTGGAGGAGGAATCTGCCGTAAGACCTCCGCTTGTTCGCCGGAGGCCGCAGGAGATTGAGAAGTCTGACAAGGCTGAGCGGAAAGCTGCAAAGAAGGCGGGGAAGAAAGCCCCAGAGCCTACAGACAGCTATGGCGACCTCAGGGACCGGCACTGGAGGTGGCGAGATGGACACGGTGATCCAGATGAGCGGGAGCTGTCGAACGCTGCCACTGAGATGAGAAACATCAGCAGCTTCAGACCCAGCGCGGCAATGGCCAAGCCAGCGGGAGGATCCGCGGCAAGGCCAACTCCCGTGTCAGGGGGTCTGCTTCCTTTGGTGGATGCGCGTGGGCTTGGGAAGCCCGAGATCTTTCAAGGCGATATCAATGATTTTCAGGATTGGGCATTTATCCTTGAGGCCTATATGACCGCCTTGGACTAAGATTTCAATCACTTCTGCAAAGGACAGTGGAGCCGACGGAAGTGATCATGAACGCCTCGCTGTCAGAAGTGGAAAAAGGGCTGAGCACGCAGTTCTTTTATGTTCTCACTATGTTGTGCAGGGACAAACCTTTGGACATACTGTACAGCTCTGGTTCAGGTGAGGGACTGGTTGCATATAAGACTCTTCACAACGAGTTCTGCCCTACAATCACATCAGGGTACGTTGGACTGCTGATACAGTTGTTGAGTTTCAAGTTCAACAGCCCAGATGTTGTAGCCGCTATTTCCCTTTTTGAAAGATGTGTCCGGGAGTACGAGAGTCAATCTGGAAAGACACTGGGTGATGATTTGAAGATTGGTATCCTCATTTGCGTATTGAAGATTTTTCAATTGAGGAACATCCGGTCAGACATTCCAGTCGGTTGGACACTTGGAAGAGGATGCGGGACGAGGTCAACGACATTGTCAGAACTCAGAAGTATCTTGCAGAGGGTCCACGACCCATGGATGTTGGTGCCAAACAAGGGCAAGGGTCTCAAAGGAAGCCAGAAAAACAAGGGCAAGGACAAAGGCGACTCCAAAGGAAAAGGGAATCAAGCAAAATCAGAGCAGAAGGGCGACAAGGATAAGTCGAAGATGGAATGTTTTTACTGCAATAAGATGGGCCATTCCAAGGCAGATTGCAGGAAACGTCAAGCAGATTTGAAGAAGGCTGAGAAGCCAGCGGGTGGAACCGCGGCTTCTGTGTCAGGCCAGAAGGACAAGCCGACAGGTGCTGTTCTCAGCGAGCGAGAGGACGAGAGGTTTTAGCTGACAGGGAGACAGTTGCAGGACACGTGTCATTCAAGAACAATATGGTTTTGGTGGACACGGGATGTGGCAGCCATTTGTTTCCAGAAGGTTATGACTCTGATGCAAAGCCCGGCAATGCCCCATTGGCCCGGATGACGACAGTCACTGGAGAGAGGGTTTTGACCAAGCAGATCATGCAGTCGAATCTGTTGCTGAACCCGGAGATGTGTTTTCCATCAACTACATGGAATCCCCCAACATAGAGTACCCTATCATATGGGACAGACGCGCGAGAAGGGGAGTTGGTTGGTGATTGGGCCTGATCGACGCGTAATCATTCCAAGATCAACCTGATCAAGGACAAAGGGGTGTATTTGCTCGAGTTGGACAAGGCGGTGCCGGGCAGAGCCAGCCACTTTGGTGGCTGGGGCCCGTGCTGCAAGAAAAGAAGTGCCAGCTGGGATGATGCCACCAAGAGACCAAGAGCGGGAAGCCCCGCCTGGTGAGCGGGCAGACCCGCCTTAATATCGGGAAGCACCGCCTGGTGCGTGGGCCGCACCGGTGGCGCAAGCAGTTTCAGAAAATAAGTGGAATGAGCATCAGCTCACCCATATTCCGTTCAGATCATGGTGCCCGAGCTGTGTGGCTGGCAAGGTCACAGAAGATTGGCATATGAGAAGGCCACAGGATGAGGAGACACCTTCAGATCTCTACGAGTTTGTGTCGACTACTGTTTCTTTGGGCAAGGAGCCTGAGAAGAGAAGTGAAGCTGAACGAGCTCAACCTGTCATGGTTTGTACTGATTCCAACACTGGTGCAGTTTTGGCAGCTGCAGTAGCTAAGGGAGCGGATCCTTTTGCTCAGGAAACTGCATTGGAAGCGCTTAGATTTTGCGGCCATGACAAGACCATTCTCATGAGCGATCCTGAAGCTTCAGTCAAAGCATTGTGAGCTTACAAAGTCGAAGTCACAGAGTTTGGAGAAGTGGTACACTGGAAGAATCCCGTGTCTGAGGTCGGCAAGCTGATCATCTGATCTTTTGCCAAGAGAACCTGCTGCCATTGCACAACCGCAGACAGCGCCTGCAGATGGAGAGGCTTGGGGTGCGGGAGGCCCCGCTCCTGAAACCCCTAGCAGGAGCAAGGTCTACATCGCTGTGGACAGGCAATACAAATATTGCCAGACACTAAATTGAATTGCCCGGGTTGTCATGCTGAATATGGCGGTTATAGCAGCCCGCACACTGCAGAGTGCAAGGAGCGGTTCGCTAAGCTGATTGATGAAGAGAACAAGGTTAAGCGAGTCAGTCAGTAGGTTCTGCAAAGCCCGCCGCCGCCTCAGCAACCTGAAGGGCCTCAGGACGAGCCTTCATCCAGTTCAAGGAAGCGACAGAATTCAGTTGGTGTTGAGGAGATTGATCCAAATGCTGGGAGCGCAGTAGGAGAAGCTGAAGTTGGACAGATGCCATGTCTGAACAGCAGATTGGAGGTTTACCAACTCTTCATGTGGCAGCAACCCCACTGCACGTCATTGCCAACGAGGTTTATGACGAGAGAACTGGACCTCCTGTAGATCCTGACAAAGCTCAAGCAACTTGAACTGATAGATCGGTTCAATGTCAAGACCTGACACTACCAGGCAGAGGGCCAAGGAATTGGGCCTGAAGCTGGTCAGGAAACCCAAAAGCAGACTAACGGTGATCTGCTGCGCGAAGCAGGCTAGTTGCACAAGAATTAATTGAACACATACAAGCGAGAGGATGTGTCGCAGGGCACTCCACCTCTCATGGTTCACCGATTGCTGGTGGCTTTGGCGGCCACTGACAAAGCAAACAGGAGAGACTATGACATGCTTATTGCGAGGTATGATGTCTCCGTTGCATTTTGCCATGCAGAATCAAGCATGCAGAATCAAGCGGTGGCATTGGAGTCATCCCTCCTCGTGGTATGTATGAGGATGATGATGTGATTTGGCTTTTGAACAAGGCAATGAACGGAATCAGGGAGGCTTCCAAGATGTGGGGTGAGAAGATCAGCAAGATCAAGATAGGGGCAGGATTCCAAGAGCTGCCATCGATCCAATGCGTACATGCACCCTGAATGGGAGGTAGTCCTGGACGTTCATGGAGATGACTTCCTGGGCTGTTGGATCAGCCCAGGACCTGAAGAAGCTGGACAAGCTGGTGGGTAGGCTTGCCAAAGAGTGAGCCCATAATGGCAGGATGATCAGGTGGACTCCGGATGGATTCACTTGGGATGAACTGGGACTTGCTGTTACAGCTGGAGTTGAAACCCAGCATCGAAAGCGACAGGAGAAGGAGTCCGAGACAGAGATGAACCTTTGAATGCACAGGACACGGCTAAGCTTCGACGATTGGCTGGTACCTTGTTGTACCTGTCTTGGATCGTCCGAGTATACAATTCGCAGTTTCACAGGTGGTGGAAGGAATGCATTCTCCTACAACTCTGCATTGGGACGCTATATTGAAGGAGACATACTTGTACAGCTATCAGAGTGTGCCACCACGACTTGAGGTATACAACGAGGCGCTCAATTTCCGCAATGCAATGTGCATCAAGTATGGTAAACATTTGCTGGACTCATCATGTGCTAAGCAATCTTTCATTGCTTTGAGTTCAGGAGAATCCGAGTTTTACGCACTTGTCAGAGGTGCGGGGTGTGGATTGCAGGTGAGTCAGATTTTGAACTTTCTGGGCTATGATCACAAGCTTTCAGACTCAAGGCCAGAGGAATGGCCAACCGCCAAGGAAGTGGCAAGGTGAAGCATCTTTCGATGAAACGCCTGTGGATTGAGCAGGCTGTTCGGGAGAAGCAGCTTGAGGTTGAGGTTGTGGACACGGCCTTCAACTGGAGTGACATTGGAACAAAGGAATTTGATGCTCCGAGGTTTCGAAGTCTTGTGCCGCAGTTGGCGTTGCGGCAGCTGTGATTTTGTGCAACATTCGAGGAGCAGATGCGCAGCCGACTGAGGACAGGTTAGCAGTTTTCAGCTTGGCTGGAATGCTTACGTGGCTTTTCATGTTTGCAGCATTTGCCATTGGATTGTGGTGGGTTCGGTCATGGAGGGGGGGAATCCAGGCCGAGATTTTCGTTGACTGAGCAGACTACAATTGAGCAAACTGACACAGAAGCCAGTTCAAGCGGGTTGCGCCGCAGATTTGGCAGGCATAGGAGCTCACGTCGGGCAAGGCGTGAACCTGAAGTTGAGCACCACCGTTGCTGGAGTTGCGATATGAGGTGTTGCGATGCTTGCCACACGCAGTGCTGCGTGATGGACTTCTCGCAGCGGGATTTGACAACGCAAGGTGATCGTGAGGCACTTGTACAGAGCTTGGCGCGAGTTTGGAAGTGCGCCACAGCTAGGCAGCGCAGGTACCTTTTGTTGTTCCTGTTCAGGAGGATTTGTTCCCGGCCTGAATGCAGGAACATAGAAGACTCAATCAGTGTATCCGTTTGGATTGAGCAAAATGATCCCAGACTTGATCGGCATCGGCGGTCAAGCTAGCATGATTTGCACATTTAGCCAGTGAACAGGCTATAGTGTGGAGGGGTGTCATGGATACTAGCTTGTTTGTTGTGCACAGATGTACATGCAGGCAGTTGTGCTGACACCAACATCGCTACGCTCTAGTTGTGTGTGGGACGGGTCCGGCCTAAGATAGCAATCGACTTGTGAGTGCCAAAAGGCTAAACAAGGCGACATCCTCGTTAACACTTCCCTTCTACGCCAAGAGAAAGGGCCCAGATTCCACCCTCCCAGATACACAAATACACGCGTTTCACCTTGCGAGAAAGGGCCGGCGGGTTTCATGTGGGAAACACTCAGCCCGGGATGACCAGCCCGGGCCAAAACACTTCAATCTGCGGCGACGAAGGACGGTGTGGTTCCAAATCATCAATCAGGATGCGGTCCAAACTGAGAACACAGTTCGGCCAAACTCGGACCTTAGCTGAACCCATAAGGAACACGCAAGACGTTTGTGCGTTGGCCCAGGCTTCGCGATTGTCTTCCAGGACACTCTCGAGGCTTTTCTGCTAGCAGGTGGAGTCAGGACACGCTTTCCAACCATGCAGCAGGTGAAGCTTGCAAGTGAATCCTTGTTCAATGCATCTGCAGAAACAGACGCCGTGGATATTTTCATTGGCCACTCCTGGGGTGCTGGGCGGTGGTCCAAATTTCTGGCGCTGTGCATGTGCCTCGGCGTGTAGATGGACGCACGACCTTTCTATTTAATTGTGAACCTCGAATCTTGGGCGTTCGGGTCGAATGACCTCATTGTAAACGGAAGTATGGGAGAGCAAACTTGAAGGGGGTTTTCGAGCAGGGCTTCCCTGTTCTGCCATTGCTTGTTGAGTTCTCAACTCTCCACCTTTCAATCCCGTGCCCCTCATTAGCACAAGTGACATCTTGAATGAGCGCAAGCATCTTGCAGAGCGTCCAGATGTCTTTCTCGTCTAACTGAGGTACTTCAACCTTGGCACAGCAATCAAATGTGCCTGTGGTAGCTGGCTTCTTGTGGTCACTGTGCTGCTGGGATGGGGTGGGGTCACCATCCTCGGAGGCAGCTACCTTGCCTTTCCATGCCTGACATACCTGCCAATTAGTTGTTTCTTCCTCGCGTTCCTGTTCGCGCATCAGATCATGGGTGAAACTCCGTCTGTCTGGGTGGACAAGCTTTGCATTCACCAAACAAACCCGGACTTGAAGGCAAAACAGGTCGCAGCTCTCCCGGTGTTTGTCGCTCGCTCACGGCGAATGCTGATCTTGTGGGACGACACCTACTTTGAGCGATTGTGGTGCAATTTGGAGCTTGCCACATGCGCACGCTTTGGTGGAGCAGAGAAAGTGGAAGTGCTGCCTTTGTGGTTGGCCCCATGGCTGCTGACCTCGGTCTTGTCGCAGTTATTCTTTGTGACCCTCTGGCGCGTCTTAGAGCAAGTCTTTCCCAACTGGGGCGCTGCGTGGCTTGAAGGCATCACTGACCATGTAGGGATGATACTTGGAGAGAAACAAATGTTGGTGGTCGCAATTAGCTCTGGGATGATGCTATGCATTTTGAACTTGCCCATCTCTGTACCTTGTTTTTTCTCCTTCCGGATGAAGCTGCGAAGTCACCAGCTATTGCTGGATCAGATGGCAGCTTTTGATGTGAGAAATGCCAAGTGCACTCTGCCTGCGGATCGGGGGCCCATTGAACAGCAGGTGCGAGAGCTTTTCAAGGATGGAGATGTTCTTGAAGATCAGGAGGCCAAGGCGACGGGTGATGTTGATGCTGGGGAGGCGGGCAGCTTTCTTGGAAAGCCGACCAAACATAATTATGTGGGTGAAGCTTGGACTAGACGTGTGTGAGTGTGTGCGTTATGTCAACCTCTCCTAACGTACATTTTGCGGCCCAAACAATGCCGCGTTGAAACCAGAACTAAGCTTGAAGCAGTGGACAACTTTAGCTGCGGTTTCCAGTGTATTTTGCATCGAGTAGCATGCTCGATAGCATGCCATGTTTCTTGCGATGTTGCAGGTCCGTCTTCAAAGGTTTGTTGGTGTCAACTATTTTCGCGATCCGCTTCAGAGCTTCAACCTCTACGTGCGGGGGACGCTGCGGGACTCTGTGATCGCACAGATTGGGGACGAGCTATTTGTACCTTGGCGGACCTGCTTGATTGCCATCCTCCCAGTGATCTTCTACGCCTCTGCCAGCGTGCTGGGCTGCGATGGTGCGCCATGTGAGACATCAATTAAGTTGCAGGGCTTCGTCTCTGTGGGCCAATACATGGTCACGAATTGTATGGTCTGGGCGCTTTGCATTGCCTTAGTACTTCCACTGACATTCCCAATCACCCTTCGGACGTTAAAGTTTGCGTTCTCCTTCGGAGATGGTCCACTGCAACATGTTGCAGCTTTCCTGTGCTGTGTTTCGGCGAGCATCTGCAACTGCCTGTGCAGTAGCTTTATTGGTACATTGTTTTACTTCGTGCTGGTGGAGTACTCGGTGAAGAAGCTCTTGCTTTTCGTTGTGATGCTGGTCGGTCTGATAATGCAGAACGCGTGGCTCTTTTGCGAACACATCCAGCGACAGAGCCGGAATGAGATGTCCTGCCGCTGCATCAAGCGACAGGCTGTTTATGAGGCAGTTGGTGGCAGCTTGCCAAGCGCATGATGCCACATAGCATATTTGAGTCTCTTTGCGAAGCCGGCTTAAAATCTAAGCTGGCATTCGCAGCGTTGCGTACGTGATAATTGTTCAAAATGGACAAAGGTGGAAACAAGATCAGCTCAGCTCTATGCAACATGCCGGCAGGGATTCGATCGATACGTGCTTTGCGTTACACGTTTGCAGGAATCAACATGGAACCTAGACTGGAAGACCGTTTTCCATTTTGAAGGGACGCCCTGTCAGTTTCCATGTCAATTGGTGGGATGGTAGTTTCCACAATGTTGTAGATATTTGCGATTGTGTCCGTTAATGTGGGGGAAGGGTCGACAGTTGAGCGGCTTCCCCATGTCGTGGCCGGTTGTCCACCCCAGGACTTTCGACGGATCGTTGCATTTGACCAGGCGCTTCTTGCGAACATGAGTGTCAATTTTCCGGGTTTCGTTGCCGACGTGCGAGCCCTCCTTCAAATTATTACCCCACCGCCGAATGTAATGACGCACTCGGCCTGGGGCAGTCATAGCTAATTGGGAAGCAGGCTTGAAGCGAAAGCAGTCAGAGGCACGGCACGCCCAAAATGAAGGCAACAGGTTGTCGCACGCAGGCTGAAGAGCAGAAACCCAGGTTATTGTGGATGGTCCTGCCCGGCAGCCTTTACCATCCCTTCCATTTGGCATGTTTCCTTTAGGGGTGCTTAACAGATCTGACTACTTCTGCCCGTATTTTGCGTGGGCTTTGAGTCAGAGTTGAGAAAGCTCAGCCATTGCTTACACGGACACGGGAAGCGGAGATGACGTAACTCTCATTTCCTTCAAAGATCTTGAGCCGGGCGGAAGCGTTCGTCTTCACGCCATGAGCATAAGTGGGAGGCCGCGAGAGTGAGTTGGCTTTCTGAGATGGGCTGGGGGATGGGTGTGTCTGCCAGAAGTGCAAGCCGAGCCTCCTGCCACCAAGACAGTCGAGGCATGCGAGATCTGCATCATGGTTACACCTTCTGTAGGGTTCACCCGAAGACTGGAGATTTCGCAATTTAGCCCACGGCATAGAACTTTTACTATACAAACGGCTCAATTGCCTGCAAGACTGTTTGGCCGAGTCATTGCTTTGGCTCAATCCTGAAGGCTGGCCTTAAAGATGCCTTGCTTGTCAGACAGAAACAATGCACCTGACTGAAATAGAGTCTGAGAAGTGGGGACTTTTCCCTTGAGGTCTATGCTAAAGTAGATGGCGCTCGCTGCTGCAGGGAAATGGCCACCAAGCGTTAAACCGGGTCCTCTGACGTTGGCACCCCCCCAAGAAAAGACAGCCATAAGGATGGGTGATTATGCCATGCTTCAAATTAAAAGATGGGATCGACTTGCCCAAATGCTTCGCCAGGCCGAGCTTCGCTGAACACTTTCAGGCATTTGCCCGGACAATGGGTGGTGACCATTTTGGCGGGCTTGCATTCTTTTTAAAGAACCGTGGGTTGGTTTAACGGGAAGCCGAGAAGAACAGCATCCATTTTCGGGGGTCCAAATCCTTGCGACACATGCGACATGAATTTCCTGGGCTGGTGTTTGAGAACCGGGGACTGACAAACTGAGAAGTTGAGAAGGCATGGGGCTCTAGAGAATGCGAGATGGGGACTCGGTGAGTCATGTTTCCATTCTCTTCGCTAAGTCGCCCTTCGCACGCATCTGCTAGCAACACGATGTGCCTTTTTTGCCTGTGTCAGCAAGACGCTGTGCAACATTTTGCCCAGTGAAGTGACTCAGAACAGCAGCTGGGCCGTGGACAAAGCGTGGACAACCTGTGGAAACGCCTGCAAAAGGCGTGGAGGCAATGCCAAAAAGCGAGGGCTGCGCTGAAAAGCCCAGCAGGACCACATGACGCTTCCACCAAAATGGGCCAAATGCAGGCTTCGTGCACGAGCGTAGCGTTTGTTTGTTCCACAAAAAACGCAGGGTCGCCGAAACTGTGCCGACACCTCAAAAGGAAAACATGGAACCGTAACTGCACTGGAGCTCGTCCGTTTGCAGAACTGCGTGAGAGCAAAGCAATGCGAGGTAAAGATGTCAGATATTGAGAGCACCGGGCCAAAGGCCTTGAAAAGGCGTGGATACTTACCATGGATACTTCCCGGTTTACAAAACAAGGCTTCTTGACAAATCAAGGCCAGAGGCCATATTTAGATAGGCCTTTTGAAGCGCAGGGAACAACTCCCAGCCCTCGTGTTGTTTTCCCCCCGGGCCTTGTATCACAAAAACCTGTTTGAACATTTGGTGCAGCTCCTCGGGCGCTCAACCTTGGTCGGTCTGGTCAGCCGCAGGGGCTCTTGTTGGTCCGTGTTGAGTCTTTGTTCCGGGACTTCACCAAACAAGTGCGCTCCGGATCCCCTCCCTGTGATGGGGCCCGAGCAAAACAACCAGGGTTTATTTGTGTGTGTGGGTGTTTCCAAGTGTCGCGCGCAACGTGCTGTGCCAGCGAAGTTGTCGGAATTTTAACCAAAGGGCAAGAGCCACACATGGGTGTCTTGAGTTTAGCGGTGCGCTGCCTGGCTTTTTGTTCTGAGCTCCCCCAAAAGGAAGTCAAACGAATATCGGTGGACATTGATTTCATGGCTTGTGTTCCGACCATAGCGATCCCCTGCACCATCACTTTCCATTTTCAAGTCACTCTACGTGGCCCTGGGATGCTGGGTGTTGCTGAGAAAGGAACACAATTGCCCATCTCATCTGGACCTCGCTGAGAGTTGTCTCAAACAACCCGACTGAGAAATGAGAGCGGTGCTCTTGGCGGGCGTCCCTGCAAAAGATGCCGGTTTTTTGGCGATCTCTGGGGGCAGAACCAGCTCACTGCTATAGGTCCTTTCCCTCATTCCAGTTGAATGGAGTTCTCACAATTGCAGACCAACGTGGAGCCCGCAAAGTCGCCTGAACAGCAGGTTCCATGTTGGTGGCGCAAAATTGGAACTGAGGCTGCGAAGCCCGGCAGAAGGAAAAATGTGATGCGGACCCCCATGTTTTCTGCTTTGGGGATTTGCTTAGGCAAACAGCACGAGCTGGGGGCAATGATATAATACGCTCTGGGGCAACGGGCTTGTTATGAGAGCAGCGTTTGCTCTTTCTATCGAAGCAAAGCCGCACAGCACTACTTTAATGCCATCAAGTCTTGCAAGTGTCGCTTTCTCCTTGTGGCGCACTGGCGTTTCTGTTTTCGCAGAGCAGGAGACGTTGGCTTGGGAAGCCTGTTGCGGAAACCGAGGTGACACCTGCTTGTTCATCGACCTCTCGGTTTTGGCTCCAATGCAGATTTTCCCAAGAGTGCTTTCCAAGGGGTCAATGGCCGGGCCTGCTGCCGGCGGATTTCATCGCTTGCGCAACCCGGACTCCTTTGATGAAGTGCGCAAGTCCGGCCTTTTCCGCAGCAGTACGCCTTGTCAACTCTTGAGTCGTCACTTGTCTTGAGAAGTTTTTCCGGGGCCGAAGTATATGAACACCAGACTGTGGGGATGAACTTACCAGTCGTACTCAATAGCTATAGTTTTTTCTGATGTAAGGGCTGACGCCCAGTCCGCCCCCGCCCCCAAAGTGCCGCAAAAACTGGGTGGTGCTTGGTGCTGTCGAAGGTGGGTTGATCTTGGGCTGGAATATGGAGCAATCTGGAGCGGGTGTTTTCCACAGTCATGCACGGCATGGCCTGGCCCTGCAACAACTGTGTCCGCCTCGTCATCCTGCCCGTCATCATCGCGGGCCTTTTCCCATTTGCACGGCTCTGAGCCATCGCCGCTCGGCACGCGTAGCCGTGACAGCCGGACGAACCAGGACAGCTGTGACAGACACGGCCGTGACAGGCAGAAGCAATGCAGAAGACAAGTTTCAGAACCAGGTTTGCCAGCAGCACTCCTAGAAAATGTGACAAAGTTGCTCCTTTTTTCCGTTTTGCAGACGTTGAGAGTGAAGCAGTGGGCCAGCGGTGGCTTTGCTGTTTGTCTGACAAAGGCTCAGGATGTGCCAGGGGCATGGAAATAATTGTCCGGAGCGCACGCGCAGCGCAGACAAAAGCGTGTAGCTAGTCAACAGGCCCAGGATGAGCAAACATGTCGAGTGCCGCTTTGAATGTGGCAGCCTTTGTGCCGGGCAAGCAGCGCTCCGCACTTTCAAGTGCTGTCTTGCCATGTAGTTGGATCTTGGGGCTGCAGAGCTTCGAGCCACGGTATGGCCCCGCCAGCCCTTTGTCGCGATCCCTCGAGCATAGGTCCAGACGAGGCCTGAACTTCACAAATGTCTGCAGGAAAAGATTCTTTGGACGCCATTAGGATCTAGTTGTGCGTGCGGGGGTCCAGTGTCTAAGAGCGCAACCGAATTGTGCTTGCTAACTTCCCCAGAATTATCTCCCCTCTTTGTTTTTTTGCTTTTTTGGGGTTCCCTTTTTTTTCCACTCACCAAGCAAAAACATTTGCTGGGGTCCTAATTCCAGCCAAGCTAAAAGGCTGAACAAGGCGACATCCCCAGCAGCCCCGACAGTGGGTCATTTGGGCCTTGTGTGATTCTAGAGGCGCGTTCCAGCATCCCAGCGCCCGACCAAACCACAACAGTTAACAACTTCACTTCTACGCTGCCAGGAGAAAGAGCCCAGATTCCACCCTTCCCAGAGACACGTTTTGCCTTGTGAGGAAGGGCCGGCGGGTTTCATGGGAGGCACTTAACCTCGGATAACCGGCCTGTGAGTTCTAAGCAGGGCACTGGGTGGGACAGACGGATAGTTCACAGAAAGGACGAACTGGCCATTTGGCCCTTCGATTTTGAGAGAGGATGCACTTGCGTGGGAGATAGATAGAAATGCCTTTCGAGACCCAACGTTTTTCAATCTGCGGCCACGAAGGGCCGCAGCAATATGGGTGTGGTTCAAAATGAATCAAGGCGGGAACGCAGTTCGACCGAATCCTTTTAACCCAGAAGGAACACGCAAGACGTTTGTGCGTTGGCCCAGGCTTCGCGATTGTCTTCCAGGACACTCTCGAGGCTTTTCTGCTAGCAGGTGGAATCAGGACACGCTTTCCAACCATGCAGCAGGTGAAGCTTGCAAGCGAATTCTTGTTCAATGCGTCTGCAGAAACAGACATCGTGGATATTTTCATTGGCCACTCCTGGAGTGCTGGGCGGTGGTCCAAATTTCTGGCGCTGTGCATGTGCCTCGGCGTGTAGATGGAAGCACGACTTTTTTCCCGAATGCGTAGCGAAGGGTTCCCGTTTATAGTGTGGGGGTCTGGGGGTTGGACCCTTGTTCGCGTCGTGTTGGTCGGCTTGTCGCGGTGTCGTCGTGGTGTCGTCGTCGCAGGGTCCAAAGTTCCATTACAGTGGGGGAGCGCAGAACGTGTGAGTTTTAATGATATGCGACGCGCTTTTGAGGCTCGACGTGTGGTTTCGCTGCGCAGGCGCAGTGTTTCGTGAGCTTCTACGTTTGCGTTGCAAACGCAATGGGGCGCGCGTTTCCGGGGTGTTTGTTTTCAGGTGTTTTTCTATGCTTGCTCGCGCAAGCGTTTGCTCGAGTGTCGTTTTCGTTGGCCCTGTCCTACAATCGGCTCGTTTTGACCTGCTTCAAAAAGACTTTTCTCGCGCATTGCCATTGAATGTTGCGACGCGCGCGTTGCGCGAATGCAAAGTGAACCCTCTGCGCACTTCGGGTGGGTCGGATCGCTTTCCCTGTGGCGCTCTGCGCATTTTTAAGATGCAAGTGAACCCTCTGCGCCTTTAAAAAGGAAAGTGAACCTTCTGCGCACTTTGGGTGGGTCGAATTGCTCTCGCTGTGGCGCGGCACACATGTTGAAAATGCAAAGTGAACCCTTTGGGTGGGTCGAATCGCTCTCGCTGCAACGCGGTGCACATTTTGAAAATGCAAAGTGAGCCATCTGCGCACTTTGGGTGGGTCGAAGCGCTCTCGCTGTGGCGTGGTGCACGTTCTAGGATGACAAAGCAAACCCTCTGCGAACTTTGGGTGGGCTCGTCGAGTCGCTCTCGCTGTGGCGCGTCGCGCGCTTTGAGATCGCAAGGTTCACCCTCTGCGCACTTTGGGCGGGATGAATCGCTCTCGCTGTGGCGCGGTGCGCATTTTGAGACAAGAGACGTGGCAAGAGAGCTTTCTCAGAAGTGTTGACCATGCCATGCAGCAGTGTTGCTCAGAAGTGTCACTCAAGAAGTGTTGGTCAGACGTGTTGCTCAGAAATGTCGCTCAGAAGTCGATCAGAAGTGTTGCTGGAAGTGCTGGTCAGAAGCGTTGATCAGAAGTGTTGCTCAGAAGTCTTGCTCAGATGTGTGAACCAGAAGTGTCGATCAGCAGTGTTGCTCGGAAGTGTGTTAAGTGTCGGTCAGTTGCAACTCAGAAGTGCCGATCAGAAGGGCCGATCAGAAGTGTTGCTCAGAAGTGTCGATCAGAATTGTCGAGCACAAGTGATGCTGAGACGTGTCCACCAGCAGTGTCGATCAGAAGTATCGATCAGAAGTGTTGATCAGAAGTGTCAGTCAGAATTATCGATCAGATGCGTCGCTCAGAAGTGTTGTCAGGAGTGTTGGGCAGAAGTGTCGGTCAGAAGTGTTGCTCGCAAGCGTCGCTCGGAAGTGTTGATCAGAAGTGTGGATCCGTTGGTCCGAAGTGTCGATCAGAAGTGTTGATCAGAAGTGTCGCTCAGAAGTGTCGCTCCGAAGTGTCGGTCAATCGGAAGTCTTGCTCAGAAGTGTCGGTCAGAAGTGTTTGACAGAAATGTCGCTCAGCAGTGTCAATCAGAAGTGTGGATCAGAAGTGTTGCTCAAAAGTGTCGCTAAGAAGTGTCGATGAGCAGTGTGGATCAGAGGTAATGGTCAGACGTGTTGCTCGGAACTGTTGCTCTGAAGCATCGATCAGAAAAAGTGTTGAGCAGAAGTGTTGATCAGAAGTGTCAATCAGAAGTATCGATCAGAAGTGTCCCAGAAGTGTTGCTCAGAACTGTGGATCAGAAGTGTGGATCAGAAGTGTTGCTCAAAAGTGTCAATCAGAAGTGTGGGTCATAAGTGACTGTCGATCAGAAGTGTCGATCAGAAGTGCGGATCAGAATTGTTGCTCAGAAGTGTCGATCAGAGGTGTCGATCAGAAGGAGTGTTGATCAGAAGTGTGGATCGGAAGTGTTGCTCAAAAGTGTCGCTCAGAAGTGTCAATCGAAAGTGTTGCTCAGAAGTGTCGCTCAGAAGTGTCGATCAGAAGTGTTGCTCGAAAGATGCGGTTTAGTCTAAAAAGAATAGACCGAATTCATAGAAGTAGGTCTACGCAAAGTGTAAAACTGCGGGCAAACTACGAGAAAAGCTCGGCTTTCTGCTTGTGTTTTACCTTGGGTGGGTAAGTTCGCCTCCGGGCACAACAAGCTGCCTGGCACTCCTTTTTTGCGAAGTGGCTGGCCGATCGCCCAAAATGTTGCGTTTAAAGCCACTCGCAAGCTGTAGGAAAACTTCCAGCCAAGCACGGGGAAATTGCGGGTTTGGCGTGTCTAAAACTGTGGCTTTTTTAAGCTGAGCCAACAGCAGTTTTCAAGAAGTTTTGAGGACACTTCGGGTTTTTTAGGTTTATCTAAAAACATGAAGTAGACCAAAAATTCTGCCTAATAGGCAGAATGAGTTTAGCCTACTTGGACTTTTTCCACGCCCGAAAAGCAACAGGAAAGAAAACTACCGAATAGACAGAGCAAGTTCTAACTAATAGTCACAGGAGTTGTCGCAAATCTGTCGAATAGACAATTTTTTGACTTATCCGGTCTATTGGGTAAGAAGTGTCGCTCAACAGTGTCTCTCAGCAATGCGAGTAGAAATGTCGCTCGGATTGTCGTTAGTGCGCGAAGTACAGGTTTCCAGCTGTAGCGTGTAGCTGGAGAATCGCAACTTCGAAGTTCGAGCCTAGTACGCGAAGTACAGGTTTCCAGCTCTAGCTGGAAAATCGCAACTTTCAAGTCTAGCACGCGAAGTACAGGTTTCCAGCTCCGGCTCGAGAATCGCAACTTGCAGTATAAGTCAAGTACGCGAAGTACAGGTTTCCAGCTCTAGCTGGAAAACGGCAACTTTGTAGTGCAAGTCTGGTACGCGAAGTAAATGTTTGCAGCTCCAGCTGAAAAATTGCAACTTTGTAGCACAAGTCTAGTGAGCGAAGTGCAGGTGTCCAGCTCCAGTTCGGAAATCGTAACTTTGTTGTAGCGCAAGTCGAGTACGCAAAGTACAGTTTTACAAGATGAAAAAATAGTTTGCGCAGTTGACTTGATTGGGAGCGAAGAATGCTGTCCCTAATCATTTTGTGGGGTTTGCGCATAGTGATGTGCATTCGGGTTGGTGGCTCTGTCTTGCTATTTAATTGTAAACCTCAAGTTTTTTGGCGTTAGGGTCGAATGCCCTCATCGTAAACGGAAGTATGCGAGAGCAAGCGTGAAGGGGGTTTTCCAGCAGGCCTTCCCTGTTCTGCCATTGCTTGTTGAGTTTTCAAGTCTCTCCACCTTTCGATCCCGTGCCCCTCAATAGCACACATGACAGCTTGAATGAGCGAATGTTTTTTGCAAGGATTCCCTCAGCGTCCAGGTGTCTTTCTCTTTTAACTGAGGTACTTCAACCTTGACATAGCAGTCAAATGTGCCTGTGGTACTTGGCTTCTTGTGGTCACTGTGCTGCTGGGATGGGGTGGCGGGATCACCATCCTCGGAGGCAGCTGCCTTGCCTTGCCATGCCTCACATACCTACCAATTAGTTGTTTCTTTCTTGCGTTCCTGTTCGCACATCACATCATGGGTGAAACTCCATCTGTCTGGGTGGACAGGCTTTGCATTCACCAAACAAACCCGGACTTGAAGGCAAAACAGGTCGCAGCTCTCCCGGTCTTTGTCGCTCGCTCACGGCGAATGCTGATCTTGTGGGACGACACCTACTTTGAGCGATTGTGGTGCAATTTGGAGCTTGCCACATGCGCACGCTTTGGTGGAGCAGAGAAAGTGGAAGTGCTCCCTGTGTGGTTGGCCCCATGGCTGCTGACCTCGATCTTGTCCCTGCTGTTCAGTGTGACCCTGTTTGACATCTTGGAGCGTGTCTTTCCCAACTGGGGCGCTCCATGGATTGAAGGCATCGCTAACTATGCAGAGGTGATACTTGGGGAGAAACAACTCTTTGTGGCCGCGTTTCGCACTTGGATGATGTCATGCCTTGTGCAATTGCCCACCTCTTTGCCCTGTTTTCTCTCCTTCCGGATGAAGCTGCGAAGTCACCAGCTATTGCTGGATCAGATGGCAGCTTTTGATGTGAGAAATGCCAAGTGCACTCTGCCTGCGGATCGGGGGCCCATTGAACAGCAGATGCGAGAGCTTTTCAAGGATGGAGATGTTCTTGAAGATCAGGAGGCCAAGGCGACGGGTGATGTTGATGCTGGGGAGGCGGGCAGCTTTGTTGGAAAGCCGACCAAACATAATTATGTGGGTGAAGCTTGGACTAGATGTGTGTGTGTGTGTGCTATGTCAACCTCGACAAACGTGTATTCTGCTGCCCAAAATGTTGTGTTAACATGAAAGCTAAACTTGAGGCAGTGGGGCAACCTCCAGCTGCGGTTTCCAGTGGATGTCGCATCGAGTCACATGCTAGCGTGATAGAATACAATGTGTTTCTTGCAGATGTTGCAGGTCCGTCTTCAAAGGTTTGTTGATGTCAACTACTTTCGCGATCCGCTGCAAAGCTTCAATCTCTACGTCCGGGGGACGCTGCGGGACTCTGTGATTGCACAGATCGGTGACGAACTATCTGTGCCTTGGCGGACCTGCTTGATTGCCATCCTCCCAATGATCTTCTACTCCTCTGTGAGCGTGCTGGGCTGTGACAGTGGGCCGTGTGAGACTTCATCTGAATTGCAGGGCTTCGTCTCTGTGGGCCAGTACATGGTCACAAATAGTGTAGTCTGGGTGCTGTGCATTGCCGTTGCAAGTCCGCTGACATTCCCCATCACCCTTCGGATGCTAAAGTTCACGTTCTCCTTCGGAGATGGTCCACTGCAACATGTCGCAGCATTCCTGTGCTGTGCTTTGGCAAGCATCTGCAACTGCCTGTGCAGTAGCGTTCTTGGCACATTGTTTGGAGTCGTGATGGTGGAGTACTCGGTGAAGAAGCTCTTGGCTTTCGTTGTGATGCTGGTCGTTCTGATAATGCAGAACGTGTGGCTCTTTTGCGGGCACATCCAGCGACGGAGCCGGAATGAGATTTCCTGCCGCTGCATCAAGCGACAGGCTGTTTATGAGGCTGTTGGTGGCAGCTTGCAAGCGCATGATGCCACATAGCATATTTGAGTCTCTCTATGAAGCCGGCTGGAAATTCAAGCTGGCATTTCCAGCACTGTATACTTGATAATTGTTCAACATGGACAAAGTTTCGGACAAAGGTGGAAATAAGATCAGCTCAGCTCTATGCAACAGACCGACAGGGATTCAGTCTGAAATGATGCCGATCGAGGGAACTTTGGCCCAGGTAACAAAGCCCTCGTAAGTATTGATACGTTACCCTCCCACCAGTTAACATGGAACCCAACAGGGGGGTCCTGGAAGACCTTTTTTCGTTTTAAAGGGACACCCTGTCAGGTTTCATGTCAATTGGTGGGATGGTAATTTGCACAATGTAGATATTTGCGATTGTGTTTGTGTTTTGTAGGGACTAGTGGCCGTTAATGTGGGGGAAGGGCCGACGGCACGCGTTGAGCGGCTTTCCCATATCGTGGCTGCCCGGTTGTCCACCCCAGGACTTGCGATGGATCGTTTCATTCGACCAGGCTGGTATCTTAACTTACTTCTTGCAGAAATGAGTGTCAATGTTCCGGGTTCGTTCTGCGCTTCTAGCAAACAGGGCATGCACGAAATGCCCTAGCTAATTGGGAAGCAGGCTCGAAGCAAGGTAGTGGGAGACACGGCCACACCCAGGATGAAGACAGCAGGTTCTCGCATGCAGGCTGAAGACAACAGGTTCTCACACGCAAGCTGTAGAACTCCCGAGTACAGGTTTATTGTGGATGGACCCTGAAACTTATGCGGACCATCCCTTCCATTTGGCATGTTTCTTTTCGGGAAGTTTAGTAGATCTGAACACTTCTGCCCGTATGCCATTGCCATTGCGTGGGCTTTGAGTTGAGAAAGCTCAGCCATTGCTTACATGGACACGGGAAGCGAAGATGACGTAACCCTCAATTCTCAAGATCTTGAGCCGGGCGGAAGCGTCGCCATGAGCATAAGTGGGAGGCCGCGAGGGTGAGTTGGCTTCTGAGATGGGCTGGGGGCTGGGTGTGTCTGCGAACATTGCAAGCCGAGCCTCCTGCCACCAAGACAGTCGAGGCATGCAAGATCTGCATCATGATTACACCTTCCGTAGGGGTCACCCGAAGACTGGAGATTTCACAATTTAGCCCATGGCATAGAACTTTTACCATACAATCGGCCCACTTGCTGGCAAGGGTTCCCTGAAGACGGTTTGGCTGAGTCATTTCTTTTCCTGAAAGCTAGCTGGCCTTAAAGATGCTTTGCTTGTCAGACGAACACAGTGACAAACCTGACTGAACCAGAGTCTGACATCCGGGAAGACATTCGCCACCTTGAAACGGGTCCCCTGAATTTGACACTCCTCGACAGGAGCTTCACATTTTCAGACCTTCGCACCAAGAAAAGACAGCCGTAACAAGGGGGCGATGATTGTAATCTGTCATGTTTCAAGGATCCCAGACCAAAAAAAGAAAAGAAGATCGGCTTGCCCGAATGCCTCGCCAGGCCGAGCTTTGCTGAACACCTTCAGGCATGAGCCCGGGCAATGGGTGGTGATCATCTTGGCGGGCTTGCATGTTTGTTTGAAGAACGGTGGGTGGGTTTAAAGGGAAGCCAAGAAGAAAGCACCAATTTCGGGGTCCAAATCCCTTTGACACATGACTTTCCTTAAAGCTTGGCTAGAGGTGCTTCAGAACCGGCAAGGACGTGGAACTAACAAGTTGAAGCCATGAGGCTGAAGTGAGCCGCTTCGCCCTGTTTGGGACTGGGTGAGTCATCTTACCAAAGGTCTCAGTTTGCTCCTTGAAGTTCTGACCCATTCGCTTCGCTAAGTCTAGTGGGTACGACGCCCGTGTGCGGACCAGAGCGGATGCTCTATGCCAATCCCTGAAACTGATTTGAACGTTTGATTGCACTTGTTTTTCTCTCCGGAATCGGACACCGTTTTTCTTCTTGGAGTTGACAACAACTCCCAGCCCCCGTGTTTGTTTTGTTGTTTTTCTGCCCGTATCACAGGCTTTTGGAGCATTTGGTGTGGCTCCTTCGGCGCCCCCTTGGCGGGATCCAAACGCCCAACATACAAACGAAACCACTTCGGACATCGAGGGGCAGATCCGATGATGCCGGGAACGGCCTTTTATGAGCGCGGGGAAGCTCCTGCTTTCTTGCGAAGGGTTTTGTCTCCATTCCTCTCCTCACTGTTTGCCGGTTGCGTCTTTCTCTGAAGATTTGACCTCTCATAGAAGCGCGGGGAGGACAGAGGAAGAGATAAATCGAAAGATGAATGCAAGGCCTTCTTTTGTAATCTCAAGGTGCGATAGGCTGGGACTTGTTTACACTATGCAGGGACGAACGCATTGGTCCCGTCAAAGAAGAAGCACATGTTGGCCCCATGCCAAACTTCTCCCAGAGAAGGTGGCCAGGGGTCCATTTTGAGCTTTGATCAGTGCCCCGATCCCCGAGATTCCCTCAGAAGGAAGACCTTCGGATCTACTCAGATCCCAGCTGATTGGTTGGGGGTGAACATTGAGCCCCTGCATTTGGCAGCTCGCCTGCATGTGCGCAGACACAGCAGGGAGCAGGCGGCGAAAACCAGCATGGTTTGCGCTTTCTCTTGGCTCCAGGCATGTGTGAACCCGGGTGTTCCCGAAGTGACACCTACGTGCCACTTAGAACCAATGAGGGAGGACAGATTGACATTGCCGAGTTTGCCGGAGACTTCAGTATTCAGTCGTGCCACAACAGCAGAGACGCTTTGCTGCAGGCGTGACTTCTGAACCGTTTCCCTTGATAGGCCACGTGGGCTCAGAAAGCGGCCCTGGCCAGTTTCTGATGGAAAGTAGGGGCATCTTATGGTGGAGGTTGGTGAGCTGGTCAGGGCCGCGTTGGCCCGCTGTGGGGGGGCAAATGGGGGCCAACGTCAGAGTTCACCGTTTTTCTCTTGTTCGCGGTTTTAGACATCCCGTTTTGGCATGTTTCTTCATTTTTCACGTGAGTTTCCTCTTGGTGTTATGTAAAGCGGTAGGCACATTTGAGGTGGAGACCTTTGCTTTTGGACTCTCCAGTGGCAACTTCGGTTGACCTTTTTCGATTAAGGCTGGCTTCCTAGGGCCTGGCTTACTTGCGGATGATCCAACCCTCACTTTGTCCTTTGGGCACAACTGCACCAATTCGAGGCATAACTTTTTGTCTTACGGCCCAGTGTCGGGGCCAAATGGGGGGGGGGATCTTGAGAGCGATCTCGATCTCGTGCGGCCTAAGGACAACCGCCGAGCAGGTGGAGTTTGAGTACTCCAACCCACGTTTATGCATGGATGTGATCATTGCGCCCCGGAGAGTTGGATTCAGTTTCACAGCTGGCAGCGTTTCTTGCCCGGTTAGACAATGCATTGGGGTAGGTCTTACCCGGTTAGACAATTCCTTGGGGCACTTGACCGGTGAGTAGGATGAAAGAAAGCACTCGCATGCTTCGTTTCTCACAGGACGGGACGTTTTAGGGCAAGGGCTGCAAAATACACAAGTGCTTGCAGGTTGGGCACGCTCACTCTCCACTTTGGCCGTAGAGGTTCAATCGGACATACCAGGTTTAGCGAATGCTTAGTTACATGGGCCCTTGCTTTGATAATGGGATATAACGCGCCCCTGCATAGTTCGTCTCCTTCTTGCACCCCATCCCTCCCCCTGCCCCATGTTCAACGTAGTGGTTGTCACGTAGCCTTATGCACCTGGTGGCTCCAAACAATTAAACAGAACTGAGCGGACGTGGGTAAATCATGCAGGCCCAAACGAGGACTGTTTTAGCTTCTTACTGTTGACTGTAATCGCTGGATTGAGTGAAGGGTTTGTCATAGTTTGTTTTTAATTGCTCGTCTCCACGGCAATCGACATCATTGCTGGATTGCAAGGCAGTCTGTCACCTTTGTAGTTGTGCCACTCCTATCAAGCAACATGCACTGATGATGAAGCCTTAGAGTGAACACAGGTACAACATGCGTTTGCACACGTGGCTTCTTCAGGCGGTTGAAGATGGCTGCTGCAGAATAGCTTTCGAGCGCTACGCGGAAGCCTTGCTGGGCAAAGGGGAGCAACCGGCTGCTTACCATAGGTAATCTTGAAGATCTTGGCTCCACACAGATGAGTCAACAAGTAAAGAAACCGTTTTCCCTGGAGGTGCTTACATCTGTGATTGCTTGTCAAACTATTGAGTCTTGATGGCTCCCTTGAAGCACCATTTACCGTAGAGGGGCAAAGCTTGAGGATGTCACTTTGGACCAAGCGGTTTACTGGTCTCAGCCCACATTTGGATCAAAGATTGCGCCTTACAACCAAATCCACATTTCCCTTGAACCCCCCCTCCCCTTCGCCGAGCCAAAACCCCAATGGATTCGCGCCAAAGGGCTCTTTGTGCTCAAGTAGATACATTTTAATGAGGCTGGAAAGCAATCCTGATCAAGCTGGAAGTGTGTTTCTTTTGGGAAGAGGCTTCACAAACAAGCAGGCGGCAAAACAAGAAACACCCCGAGTCAAGTAGCGAAGCCCTTGGATGCCCTTGGCAAAAGCCACTCGGGGACTCACGTTTCCAGGCTGCGTGATGAAGTACCGCTGTTCATTTGGTTTGTGGGGCTTGGCTTGGGCATTTTGTCCCGCGCGGGAAGGAAAGGAATGGAATCCGCCCATCTAATTCAGTTTGGCACGGTCTGGAAGTGTTTTTTTTTGCCAGCGGGAGTTGATTCGGGAGAGGGGCTTGCTTGATAGATGACAGTTCGGCAGCTTGCGAGCTTGAAATGGGTCGCGTCGCGAAGTCTGGGTTCACAGAGTAATCTGGGTTTGTGCAGTCAAAGGGTTGAGGCAGCAGGTCTCTAGGTGGTTTGGCCAATGCCCGTGTTGGCGGAGCCTGTGAGAGCGCGAGAAGCCTCGGCTTGGCCAAAAGCATTCGCTGCACTACCTGGCTGTGGGTCAAAAATAGGTGCCCAAAATGGAACCGTGGTAAATGGAACCAAAGACTAAAACCTGAGGTCCCCTGGTGGATAAATTTTGACCCATACCCACCTGATTTCTGAGACAGACTTGAGGCTTGATTAGGTTTATGATGGACAACCAGCAAAACCATCTGCTGGCGGGAGCACACTCGTCCGATAGCACGCCCCGAAGTCCAAAGAAGACTGCTTTGAAACGTTGGTCCCCGCACGCACCCCCCCCCACTTAGTTGGGAAGGAGCTTGGAGAAGACTGGTCTTGTTCCAGGCGTGTCCAACTAAGGCGAGCATAAACCAGTACAAGCGCAATCCAAGCTGCAACCCGCTCAAGCCCTAACCTTCAATAAGCCTGCATAGCCCTTGCGCAGCTATGTTAAGCCATGGTACCCTTGATTTGGTAGCGTATTTTACCTGTAGGAGAGCCATTATTTGAAATGACGATTTGAAGAACCGGATTGAGAAACCTATGATTGATCAATGGGTGTGTCTCGTGAGAATTCTTCCCCGTGAATCCGCTGGGGTCACTCCAAGGTCGACATATTTGCTTACAGCTCTCCCGATACCAAGTGGACCTGGTTGAACATTCAACTATTCTATAGCCAATTTCTGTGACACGCAGGAAATCATGTAAGAGTTGGCGAGAATAGCCATGGGGGCACCAACCACTTTTTTCTATCAGAGCAAGGGGCATTATTTTTCTGCACTGGCTTTAGCTCTTTCTAGGGGTCACCGTCTTAACTTGGAGCAGTTGGAATCGAGTCAGTCCGGCCTCAGGAGAGAGCCGGCCTGAACTTTAGCAGCTGCCTCAGCATCGAGGAGTTCCTCACGACCTTGGAGGATCTCCGCCGGATCTACCTACACAGGCCCCCTCATGGGGCATCGGGCATATCCCGAAGGACCCTTCCCCCATACCATTCATCCCAGTAAGATCCTTTGTCGGGGTCCGCTCCTGGCTCCGTCGCCGGTATATGTGTTGGGAGCTGGCCGCTTGTGAGCTAAAGGGCAATCATATTTTCCACTTGGGATTTCGGTGCGGCTCTTGGCCCTGCGTTTCACTTCACATCCAAGCATGCGTCAAGGCAGGGGGCCCAAACATGGCGGTGTTCCGTTTGGATTCCACTTAAACCAACCTAGCACCACTCAATTGCCAATGGGATCCTTCACCGGGCCCCTCACAAAGCACAAGCAAAACACTTTCTTGAGGATACCCGTTGGGTGGTTTAAATGAAGCCACACAAAAAGAAGAACAACACCCCAAATCTCAGTGACATGGCAGGCCATTGTTGGTCCTCGTGGGAGAGGTGGCCTGGCTCAAGCAGCTGCACTCGCTGCCGCACGCCGGCCGCGTGCCGTACATTGTGGACACCAGCGGCTCCGGAGCGGCTCAGTGGCACCATCGAGAACATGCTCTGCCGATCCTCGCTCCCTCGCGGTTAGACATCTAAACGAGAACCCAACCCCAAAGAAGGTTTTTGGGAAAAAAGACAAACCCTGGTACTAGGCGGTACTAGGTGATGGAACAGGATTCGCACCATGTGGGTGTGGCTCCATGTGGCTCAATTTTTTTCAGAGCTAGGACAAACCGCAGGTAGTCTTTGGTTCCATTTGCCAAGGCGCCATTTTGGTACATGTTTTTGAGCCACAGCCATGTTGGAGATCAAACATGGGCTGGCTGCTGGTGATTCCACAGTGATTCTCCATAACATGGGTGATGGCAAAGTTCAATTGGGAGAATCTATTAAAAAATATGCCAGTAACGCCGGAAGAGCTGGGGAGCGGAAGTTTCAAACAGCCAAGGACCATAGTTAGTTTGAATCACGTTTGGCTGTTTCATTATTTGTGTGTGTTGTTTGTCGTCCTGGTTATCTTTAGCGTTTTTTTCCTTCTTCCTCTTTGTCATTCTCTTTGCTTCTCTCTCTCTCTGTCTTCCTTGCTTTCTCTTTCTCTTCCTCTTCCTCTGGCTCGAAGCGGTCTTCCTTTTTTGTTCTCGTGTATCTTCCTCTTCCTGTTCCTCTTGCTCTTCATCGTTATCTCTATTTTGTTCATCCTTCTCTTTCTCTGTCTCTGTGTCCGTCTCCTCTTCTTCTTCTCTCCTTTAGTTTTGTTCTTTCTTCAGAATGTTTTGTCGTTATCTTCTTCTTGCTCTCTTCCCGTTTATCTTCCTGTTCCTTTCCCTTTTTCTCTTTCTCTTTCCCTGCCTCTTCATAGTATTCTTCTTCCCGTTGTTTGTTTGTTTGCTCTCTTCCCTGCTTCTTTCTCCTTCTCCCTCTCCTTTTTCTTCTCCTTCTCCTTCTCGTTCACGGTATTCTATTTGTGTTTCTGTCGCTACCTTATTTGTTTTTTGTCATTATTGTGTTTCTCCTCTTCTTTCTCCTCTGGTTTATATTAATCTTGCTCTTTCTCCATCTCTTTCTCTTTCTCCTTGGCTTTCTCGTTTTCTTTCATCTTTATCTTCTTCGTTATCATCTTCTTTCTCTTTCACTTCATCTTCCGCTTCCACTTTATCTCTCTTTGTCTTATTTTTCGCTTTCTCCCTTTTGCTTTCGCTTCTTTCTCTTATGTACTCTTTCTCTTCCACTTTGCATGTTTCTCTCATTCTCTGTGTATCTCCCTCTCCCTCTCTCTCTCTCTCTCTTTTTCTCTTTCTTTCTTTCTTTTTTGCCCTTTGTCTCTCTCCCTCTGCCTTTGTCTGTCTGCCTCCAGCCCACGAAGGCGAACAAATGCAAAACGCCGCGTTTTCGAGGCTGGCCTCCGAGCGTGCGCAGAGGACGAGTTTTTGAGTGTCCCACCCGCAGAGGGTTAGGTCGCGCAACGGCAGTGCCAACGGGCCGTCGCCGCACCCGCTCCTCGCCCGCTCCCGCACAGGCGTCGCGACTAAGGCGGCTCGCGCAGATACAGAAGAGCCGAATTCACGCACAGGTGAATGTTTTCGGCCCGCTTCTATTCAATTGTTCTGAGTTTTCGACCTTCTCTTAGCTTTTTCACGCAGCTCACTGCCATTCTGTAGCTCTCTGCAGCTCTCGGTCTGGCCCTTGAAGCCATGTGGAAACACGCAGACACCCACCCTCTATCGGAAACCAGCTAACGCAAACATTAGACTTCAAGGCAGTTAAAGCCCGGTGTATACCTCAAAGCCAACGCGAAGCGTTTACAATAAGAAAGGGCAACTGATTAGCCATCAGGGGAGCCATTGCAAACTTGCAGCCTTGTGAGCATTACATCCCGCAGAGCGTTGGGGGGGGGGAGGGGGGGACCGAGGAGGGGCTACGAATTTTCAATAGCCTCCTTAGTGAGTGGGGTCTTACATGTTGTGCACCATAACTGCAGGCTTTCACCAGTTTCTAAGGGAATTGACGCAGTTGGACCGGCTTTGATAGGGGAATTTGATCAGTTTCTCGAGGGTTGGGGATGGGAAGTTGGCCGGTTTCTATTGGTGATTGGATCGTTTTTGTTTGACCGGTTTTTTGCGGTTTATTTACCGGTTGTAAAGGGGATGTGACCGCTTTCTACAAGAGATTTGACCGGAGTTCCCCGGTTTTCGAGGGCGCAAGATCTCTTTTCTTGAAGGGATCTGACCGCTTCCCGGCGGACTGGAGGCAGTTGGAGCCCTGGGGGCCGAGGCGAATTAGGATGGTGAGAACTATGCTGGAGTAAACCAACTTTTCTTGGAGAAACAAAGTCCCAGCAAGAGTCTGTTACACACTTCTGGTTGGCAGAGCCGGTGCTGTGCTGAGAAGGGAGCCATGGCTTTGGCCGGAGTGGAAAACAGAGGCAGCAGAACCTTGCTCATGTTTTGCCTCAGCAATGCCCTTCCCTTCCGCTACCCCGACCGCCAATGGATTCATGCAATGGAGGCAAGGTTCCCTGTTCACAAAGGGGTTGATTCACAATCCCCCATCAACCATTTCATCCCCGCTGAGACCCGGCGCATTGAGACGGGATCAGGGCTCCGGGGGTAATCGCAGCTTTGTGAAGGTTTCCACCCTACAGTTTCCGTGTCGCGTTATCTGGGCTTGCAAAATGTCACTGAAGCGGGCGGTTTGTGAGAACATGTCAGGGGCACACTCCAGGCCGAGCCTGGCATACCCCAAGACAAGCCTTGTACAAGCGCTTCATTTTATCTGCGCCTTCTGGAAGTCCTGTTTTTTTGTGGGACCTGTGGACCTGTCAGATTCCCTGTTGGCTCTAACAATTCTTCCGGTGTCTCCGAGGTCAACTGCCAGAGCAGTGCCAAGTTACTGGCATCTTGCACGCAGAATACGTTCGAGGAGCTTCTGGATCAATGTGCCCAGTGGTGGACAGACCTGTTTCGCGACTCTCCCGCAGGCTTGTCACTCAAGCCTCCTAAACTTTGACCATGGCCAATTCAGCTCAGCAGCTTGGGAAGTGCACGGCGTCGCCGGTGAAACAAAATTGACAATGCCCCGTCAAAAAAAAGTGACCATCCCTGATGAAAAGAAGTTGTGCCTGCAGCTCAACTGACCGCACTGCACACGCATGCCTGCATGTGCACTTGTAGATGGAACCGTAGAGGTATATGCATATATATTTATGGGATAAAATATATATATATATATGGATTTGTCCTTTTTTGTTGTGCTGAGTTGGTGGGAGCTCCCCGAATCATACCACCGAATCATGCCCCCGAATCATACCCCGAATCACACCACGTAAAAAGTATGCTGCAAGTAGTAGTGGTAGTTTTTGTTGTTGTAGCAGCAGAAAGGAAATAGTCGTAGTGATAGTGTCAAGGGTGGCAGCGGAAGCAGAAGTCGAAGCAGCAGTGGTGGTGTAGTAGTCGTAGTAGCGGTAGTAGCAGTAGTAGTAGTAGTAGTAGTAGCAGTATTTGTTATTGGTGGCGCTGGTAGTGGTTGTTGTGGAGGCCTCCTACTCATTACTACTACCAACACTACTACTACTACTACTACTACTACTACTACTACTACTACTACTACTACTACTACTACTGCTACTCTCCTCCTCCTCCTCCTCCTCCTCCTCCTCCTCCTCCCACTACAACTACTACAACAACTGCAACTACGCCTCCCTTACAATGAAACTTGCCACCACTACGGAGCTACTTCTACTCACTGCTACTGCTGCTGCTACTGCTGCTGCTACTGCTGCTGCTCTTGCTACCCCCAGTGCTACTCATGCTACTACGACCACCACCACCACCACCACCACCACTACTAGTACTACTACGACTACTACTACTACGACTACTACTACTACGACTACTTCTACTACTACTACTACTACTACTACTACTACTACTACTACTACTACTACTACTACTACTATTAGTTCTGCTGCTGCTGCGGCTGCTACGACTGCTGCTTCAGCGAATCATACCCCCGAATCATACCCCCGAATCATACCCGCGAATCATACCCCGTACTCAAACCTTCCTGCCCGGCCCCCGTAAAAAATGCAAGCCCATATGTATATATATATATACATATGTCTACGTGTGCGTAGTTAGAAGCTTTTACTCATAGTGCGCCATGACAGCAAAACTTGTTTGCTCAGTGGCAGAGGCAAAGTGCTTGGTTTTGAATACAGGTTCCCTGCGTTTGGCACAAGAATGCCCATCTAAAATGACAATCCTGGTGCACACACTTCTCTTGCTGCTTCTATGCAACCTGTCGCGGTACGACTGGCTGCTTGCGTCCTTGCGTCCTGGGACGGTCGTTTGTTACGTTTGCTGGCTGGTGCAGCCAGTGGAGCTGGGAGAACTTCCGGATGCACTTAGTCAGCTAAAGACAAGCCTCGCCGCGCCTGCCTTTATAATTTGGCGCCTTGAACGAAACGCCGGCTCATTTCGTGAACCGTGACCTTTCTACTTGCAGCGTGACACACTGCGCCACACGGCAAGCCCTTCCCCTTGCCTTTTTTCAGGGGCTGGTGCGTTTTTTAGCTTTGAACAGGGCGCCTCATGAGCATGTTCTTCAAGCACTCGTGTTTGGGTTGCCATTTGGGTGGCAACATGCCTTCTCAGAAAGCCTCAATTGGTGGGTTGAAGTGGTGGTTTGGGTTTGGACCCATGACTGTTGTAGAGGGACTGCCTCACCCTCCACATATTTATGTGTAGGCACTGTACGTAAGCATCACACCTGGAGAAAGCTCATCTAGAAGGAGACCAAAAGTGATGTGTTTGATCCGGCTGAGAATGGACATGTAGTGACCCCTGGCTTCTCTCCTGGCGCAAGATCCAAGAAGTATCTATTTTTGGGAAGATAATAAGTGCTTGGAGGGGGATATGGGCGGGTCATTTACTCTCTTTCCACGAGTTCCGAGGGGTCTTCCAGAACGGCTTCCATTCTAAGGGTAATTTATGGTCGCATGGAACTGGGGTGCCCTTTCGTTCCACAGATGCACCCAGCACTGCTCACGCCACACCGGATGCAAAGGGATGTACCGCTTTTATCCCTCGAGTCACAGTAACTTCCCTAAGTTCATGGACTCTTGTATTTTTTTGGGGAAGACCATGCTAAGTAGCAACACAAATCAAGACTTTCTTGTGCCAATCCGCTCGATCAGAAGTGAGGAACTTATGTTGGCTGCGTTAGCCATGCTTCCGTGGGTTCACTTGAGCCGGCAGTGAGCCGAACTCAATTCAGACGGCTCGATACGGATCATTTGTGCAAGTCCTCGGGGAAGCTACTGAAGCAAAGCGGCCACGGCGCAAATCAGATGGAACGCTGCAAATGGCCTCTGGAAATGATGTGCTTTTCATGCAAACTCCGTTTGGGGGTCCTTATCTCCTCAGTCAGCATGCCCGGAGGCTTTCTGAAAGTGGGAACGCAACATTCCCACTTTCCGGCGTGCAACGTAAAGTTCAAAGATGTAACGCGAGGGGCGTTTGCAAGAAGTCAAAGTGAGGCCGAGCACCCCTGAAATTGGCCGGTGAAGTTACCTAGTCACAGCACTGCCAAGGTTGTCCCATGTCAGATGCCTGACATATTTGACCTTGTTTGTTGAAACACCCCTTGCGAGCCACGTGAGACGTCGTCTATATTGAGGTTGCGCAGTGCGGCCAGGTATTTGTGTGAGTCGATCCGCACTTCACCCCTCAACAGCTTACAGGCTATCAACTCAGAGTGGGACGCCCGCCGCTCCGCAACTCATTTGGAAACATACTATGATGGGCGGCGGGGGGGGTTGCGTGCAACGACAGCACCTTGGATCTTCTCTCCTGTGACCGGTGACTAACACGGAGCAACCAATGCAGTTTGAGAGGTGAACATGCATCGAATACGCAGACAGATGTAGTGACAATCATGTATTATTCCATTCCCTTCATTCGTTCGTTCGTTCGTTCTTTCGTCCATTCATTCATTCATTCATTCATTCATTCATCCATTCATTAATGCATGCATTCATTCAGTCAGTCAGTCAGTCACTCACTCACTCACTCAGTCAGTCCATGTCTTTTCATTTATTAATATCCTTTCATTTCATTCCATTCACTTCACTTGTTGATGTGATTCATTCATTGGGCGCTGCCACGTTTAGCAACATAACAGAGAGTTATTTAAGTCGGTTGATGGAAGACGTCTTGCATGACTGTGGAAACTGAATCATGCCATCTTGGACTTGCCACGCGCCTCCTCGTGAATACTGGTGCTCAGTTTGCCCAAGTTGGGTTGGGTCATGCAAGCTTCATGACGTTGGCAACTCACGAGCGGCAAACACCCAAAGTTCTAAATATCAGCAACAGCACGAGTGAAATGAAATGCCAGACAGAAACCAACATCAAGACGAAAGGTGGATCAGGGGATGTGGCACAGGTCTCTGGGACTAACCGTCAGAATTCGTATTCAAGCCCGAAGAACGCTATGCGGAGGCCGCCCCAAATCAATCGATCAATCAATCAATCAATCCATCAATCAAGCAATCAATCAATCAAACCGATCCGTCAATCAACCAACGAATCAAGCAAGCAAGCAAGCACGCAAGCAAGCAAGCAAGCAAGCAAGCAAGCAAGCAATCAATCAATCAATCAATCAATCAATCAACGAATCAAGCAATCAAGCAATCAATCAAGCAAGCAATCAATCAATCAATCAATCAATCAATCAATCAATCAATCAACCAATCAATCTTGTCAATCAATGAAACAAATCGATCAGTCAATCAATCAACAAATCAACCAATGAACCAATCAACCAACCAGCCAACCAATCAATCCAAAAATCAATCAACCAACCAACCTTTCAATAAACCACCCCACTCAATTATTGAAGGAATTTTGGAATGGACGGAAGGGAGGAAGGCCCAAATTTGCGGGAGACTCTTGGTGGCATCGCGTGGCATCGCGTGGGCACACTGTGCTCTGCTTTCAAATGTGCTGAGATGCATTCTGCAGCGCGCCTTGCGGAAACAAACAGCTCCGTCAACGGCGCCGGCGGTTTGCTTTGCGCCCCTTTTTTCAGAACCGAACTGAAGATGCCTTGCCCAAGGCAGCTTCACGACCGGCGTGTGAAAGTGCGCTAGCGTTTCAGTTGAGGGTTCAGGGGCCAGAATGAGGAGAAATGCTACAATTGAATGGTTGAACTAAAGCAGCCACCAAATATCCAATTGATAGCATGAGGCCAAACCCCACTCATGCCATGATCAGGGTTCCTTACATGCCCCCTTTGAAAGCAGCAAGATTGACCTAGGTTGGCGGCGCCTAAGTCGTTGGACATCCGATGCTCCTTTTGTGCCGCGGCCTTTGGCGGCCTTTACCCGAAGAAGACAGCAGCAACAGATGCAGGAACAGCATGGTTGGACACATGGATGGCTTTTTATGCTCAACTCCACACACATGGGGCGATTCCATCGCATCACCAAAAGATCGAGTAGTGTACAGTGGTTGGGTTTGGTCTTCGTGGGAATGCTAGGCCATGAAAGTGGGGGGTCCTTTGTAGGGGAGCGGCTGATAACCCACACGCACACACAATAGTTGATGTGCTGGCCAAGATGTCCATTTCCATAGCCCTTACACCGTCAGATGGGGGCGGGGGCTTGACAAAAGAGATGGAGTCTAGGGCTATTTCCGGAGTGTAGGCTTTGCCACCCATGGGCTTCTGACAGAAAACCGGTCAAGTGTGCTTAACCCAGATATGCCATCTCCTCACCCGATCTTGGGGCGCGTGACAATCATGAACTGCTTGATCAGCTCTTGCCAGGTTCTTATCAAAAATGTTGGGCCGATTCGGTTCAAGGGCGCTTCAGAAGACGGGGGAACACTTTTTAACCCCCTGATGATCTGGGCTGCGAAGTCATACGGTGGCTGTGAGTGATGTTTTGTTGCGGGCCTGCCCGCCGCAATTTCTGTTTCGGGTTGTCGATGGTGCCCATTGCCAAAGGCCAAAGAACTTGAGAGCAGCAACTTTAGGTTTTAACGTTGCCCCGTGGCAAGATCGGCAATTTTGGCAATGGATGTCGGTCGGGCATTGCGGCACCGGCCGTGTGTGTGTGTGCGAAAGCCGCCGATCCGAACTTTTTCGGCTCCCCAGCCCAGAGGCGAACAGAATGTCGCAATGCTTCGGGTCGGAGAATCCCGCGAAGACTCGAAAGCTGCGACCAAACCTGGAAGTCGAGAAAACCGATTGCGTGAGAAAAAACGGCCGCTGTTGGACCCTGTGGCCTTTTTCAGGGAAGCTTGACCAGAACAGTTGGCGCTGGCAGATGGGGTTTATTCCGAGCAGGCAAACAAACAGGGCACTGTCCAAAATCGGTGTTTGGAAGTCTCATGGCCACCTGCCAGGGACGAAGTGTTCCCAAATTTTCCGGAGGGGGCCGTCTCCCTCCCGGATGACAGCACCTTTGCTTGTGATCGCGTATTAGGGGAACCTTGCTTGGCAACAGGTCTCAGAATGGAGCCAGACCAAGCGGCAGTTTGGCGATCTAGCTGTCTAGCAACAGAGGCCATCCACTTTGGCCTGAAGGGGCTGTTGCCTTCACGCTTAGCATCATGGACCCTTCCCGTTTGGCAAACACATGTTGTCCCCACAGAGATCCTGCCCGACCCTAAGCCCTACATAAGGGTGGTTCGGGTTGCGGCCTTGTTTAGACAGCGGGCGCTCATGGTGGTTGGCACGTCTGCGTGCTTCTGATGCTAAAGATGTTGCTGCCAATGTCGGTGACGCTGCTGAAGATCTAGTTGGTTAGCGATGCACGTCGACCGCCCTGTCTTTCCCGCTGCGCCGTAGGCGTCAACAGCAACTTAGAATCAAGAGGTTGGCGTTGGAAGAGGCCTGCAGGTCATGAACTTATGATTACTTGTCGGCGCTTGTTTTGCGGCGGCAAGAACCGTCCTGTTGACTGGTATGCAGCTTGCGCTTTTGGAAACCATCCCCCCAACCTCCAAACCACCAAGCCAAATCGCCAATTGGAGGGAAGCTGATGCTTTCAAATCCCTGCGGGGTCAACCCCGTAGCGTGCCTCGTTTTTCCCCCAAGCAACTCTGAGCCTCTGTCAGGTTTGCCGCCTGCTGGGGCGCGGTTCCTTTGGCGAGGCGGGCCGGAAAGGCCTCCCAGTGCGTTGAGGGGCACATGTTCCTTTTTCTTGTGCTAAGCAGCAAGCAATAAGTGAAAGATCGTAAGTATTTTCCGCAGCTCGCACTTCACTGGACTGGGGTTTGAGACTGGGGTTGGTGGACTGTGGCGTGACTTGGGGTTAGATCGTGTTGGGGAGGGAAGCTGGCTTTGAGTGAGCCTGGCAGCTGGAGACTGACTGGTGGAATGGACCGGGAAACTGGAGCTGGACTGAGCTGGTGTGGAAATTGACTGGACAACTTGGAGTGGTGGAGTGGGAGACGGGAAGCTCTGGATTGGCATTGGATAGCTGGACTGAGCTGGGACTGGATCGGAATTGGATTCCACGCAGCTGGCAAAGTGCAGAGAATGCGACCTTTTGCCAGTTGTTCCAAGCTTGGTCATGGCTTTTCTGACAAGAAGTGCGTTTTTAACAAGCGTATTGGACGTGGCAGGTAAGGTCCTCAGGTAGCCGGGGGCGCTACCGCTAGTTTGCTCATCGCCGCTGTGCCTCAGGTGCCTGTTTGTCGTGCGCTCAAAACAAGCTGCCCAGATGACCCACGTCTTGGTCCACGTGCCGTTCTCGCTGCCTTGGTGTGCGTGTATGGTCTTGGCTGGCGTGTTCCGGCTGCTGATGATGGAATGGATCATCCATGCCGCGAGGAAGCTCAACTACCCCCAAGCTCAGGATCTCTTGCTGGTGCTCGGTAGGGCACAAGGGCTCCACCCCAACCATCTAACTTGTGGCTTCCTTCAAGGGAATCCCTGGGTTCATTCCCACATACTGAGCACCAGCAAGTCTTTTTCTGCTCAAGGCTTCACTGGTTTCCTGGCGCCGGCCCAGCGGCGCAGCTCCTGTTTCGCCACCTCAGGTAGCGCCTGAATCCAGGGGTTGGTTCGTAACTCCTCCCTACAGGCTCCGCTTGCACCAAAAGCAGTTTTTTTTCTTTTGTTCTCTCTCTCCTCGCTCTCTCTTTCTCGTTTGATGCAATGCTTGAGTTATCGTTGCCACGGATTTCGCAGAACACGCTGTGCCTTTGAGAGTTGCTTGGGATTCCCGGCATGGTTGAGCCGTTACTAGACCAGAAGCAACTGCCAGGAAGCGAGCGACCAGACGGAAAACGGCAGCCACCAAAACCTATCAGGTTCCATCCTGACCAGTGTTTGCCAAGAGGAATAGAAGCGAGCGCTTTTGGATTTGCGCTTGCATGAGTGCGAGGCACCAAGGAAAAAGGTAAGATCAGGTATGCACCAAGCTGCAACACACCGGGGCTACAACGCTGGACCTATCTAACCAAAAAAGCCAAACCAACCAGACTGTTGGGCCAATGAATGAACTAAGTCAGCAGACCATCAGGGGAGAACTAGCTACGAGATTGTTGGGGGCCGCCGATCTGTACGGTAGGAACTAGCGAGACAGCTACCCTCACCCCCACTGACATGGCACCTGACAGGGGTCCTTGCGAGAGGCAACTGACACCGAGGTGTTGGTGGAAGGGTAATCGAGCTGCACAGTGTCACCGCTGACGTGTTCCCCAAGATCCTCCTAAGCATCCCCATCCCAGCCTGGACATTTGGACCCCAAAACAGGCCTTGCGACACCCAGCTTCCTGCATACCAGCATCCAGGCTTTCTCTTGCATCCCTTGCATCCCTTGCATCCCCTGCATCGCGCCGAAGGCCCCTGAGAGACATGGAGGGCATGTTTGCGATCAAGTGAGCAGGGTTTTTGCAATAGCAGGGCCGCCGCCACTATGCAGAAAACATGCCAAGTACCGTGTTTTTGATTTCCCTGGGTTGTGGCGGGGCTGAGAGTGGATGCGGGGGATGCAGTCTTAGTTTCATTAGCATTGGGTGTGCGCTCGCGCGCACGGCACACGAGCACGCACGCGTGTACGCGGCCACGCACACACGGTCGCGCGCAAACACGCACGCGCGCGCACCATCAAGTATGCATGCACGCGCACGCGCGCACAGGCCCACGCACGCTAGGGTGGGTGGGTGGGTGGGTGGGTGGGTGAGTGGCAACCAACCAGCTCAGCTGGTGATGGCGAAGCCCTAGGGTTCAGTGAGCCAACCAGTCCGCAACTGCGGGAGCCAGAGTGTAGGCGGACCGACCGGCCGACCCACCCACAAAGCAACCACCAACCAATCCCATGAAACCAAGCCAAGACAAAACCATCAACCAACACTCACAAGCAAGCAAGCAAGCGAGCGAGCGAGCCAGCAAGCAAGCAAACCAACCAACCAACCAAAGCAACAAAACAAACAATCCAATCAACCAATCAATCAACGTACCAACCAACCCCGTCAAGCCAAACCATGACAAAACAATCGACCAATCAGGCAGTCACGCAATCAATCAAGCAATCAAGCAACCAAGCGCCCAAGCAAGCAACCAACCTGCCTGCCCGCCTGCCTGTGTGCCTGCCTGCCTGCATACCTACTTACCTACCTACCTGCCTACCTCCCTACCTACCAACCCACCAAGGAAGCAAGCAAGCAAGCAAGCAAGCAAGCAACCGCGCCAAGCAACCCAACAATCAAACAACCAAACAACCAACCAGCCAGCCAGCCAGCCAACCAACCAACCAGCCAAACCAAACCAATCAGTCTATCAGTCATCAACCAACCAATCAAACAATCTATCCATCAATCAATTAAAGCTGCTTTACAACTCGACAACCCGTTGACGTAGCTACAGGCTACATTCCAAGGGGGTGGGCCTTTTTTGCTCCACGCAGGTCTTGCTGGCGCGGGTCGGCGAGGTGCGGGGTGAGGGCCCGAATTTCTGGGCAAGTCATAGCAACGTCACCTGGGCCTTGCAACGTCACATGTGAAGGTTCCGGCTTTCGTGTTGTCCCTTTTTTCAGTTGGTGAATTATAATCTACCCTCGCATGAACTTTACTGAAGCAAACGCCAACTTTGATTGAAAGGACACATGCAAGGGACGAAGAGGGTACAGCTTCCTAGGACATGGTCGCCCAGTAGCTTACTGCCGTTTCCCACACTGGTACATCTTCCCTGGAGGGAAGACAAGGTGGGAAAACACATGAATCTTACTTAACTGCCTTTTGCAGCCCGTAACTGCCTATTAGCTTGGCCAAGTGGAAGGGGGTGAATACATGCTCAGAAGCCTTCCCACCCCTACCAAGCACAAAACCCTTCACCGAAAGCGGGCGAGCCATCAAGCTTGGAGCCACGGAACGCCGTTTTGCACAATGTGCAAGCAAACCATTGGCATGTCCCACATCTAAACTTCCCGTCCAGCCCCCTTAAGTGAGGCGATTTTGGCTGGGTCCCAGGTGGGGACGTAGCCAACAGGAGCGGCGCTTTTTGGCGGCTACAAGCTATGATGCCTCCTGACAATGGTGCTTTGCAAGAGTATGCAAGAAATGGTCCCATGACCCCTCCTGCGAGCACCTATGTTTACACAATTAGGCTGCCATAGGCGGTTGCCATATTACGCTTTACATTTCACAGGTTCCCTATTCCAGCCTGTTCCAGGTAACGCCCAAATGAGGCAAGTAGCCTCGACCAGGCTGAATGGAGTTGCACAACCTGCGGGGAAATAGAGAGCTAGGCATCCTACAGTTTCTTTTCGCCAGGCTTCCTTTTTTCAGGGGAGCCGAGCGTTTGATGCTGCAGCCTCAAATTGAGGCCCGGGCGCTCTTTTTGAGAGGGGCTGTTCAAGCCCAGGAAACCCAACCATTTGCGGGGATCTGCTGAGTGTCCTTACGTTGAATGTTGTCCCTTTTCCCAACGGGCATGTGAGTGGCAATCATGCAGGCAATGGCTCAAGCCGAGATGTGCAACGACATGGAAACACCAGGTCTATGCAGTGCCTTGTTTTTCTTGACACCTCTCGGCCGCATTGATGTTTTACGTTGCTTTCCAAAAGTGGTCACCCCCACCCAAACGAAATGAAAGAACACAAAAGAGGCTGAAGGAGCGAAAGGGACACGCTTCAAATCTTGAAGCCTGGGCGTATTGCATGGCGGACCTACCTCGAGGCGGGCGCTCATGCCACGTGGGTGGGTTCGCTTCGTTTCATCGACGGGGAGCCCAGCGAAACCTTCCCTCTGGGAATTCCGCAAAATAGGTCCACCCCTTTTCGGGTAAGTTAAAAGGGGCCAAAAGGAGCGGACCATCCCCGAGAGCTTGAGAACACGCCCCCGGTGTCTCCGGCTAATGTGCATTCCAACGTGTGGTATCGGTGCTCGGTCCTCGATTTAGCAGGGGAATCAGCTCGGCTTGGGGCTGGCTTCCGGTTAGGTTTTTGCCCCAAGGGCTGGCAGCCTTGGGGCTCTGCCCAGGTAACCGTAGCTCTTCGGAGGTTCGGGGCAGCTTTCTTCCAGCGGGTTCCGCTGGTGGGGATATCACGGTTTTTGTGAATTTGGTGGGTGGGTGGTTTGCTGGTGTATGGGCGGTCGACTATGGTGCCCGCCAAGCCGCCCCTGGGCCTGGGACCCATGTCGATGGAAGGTGTGGCTATGTCATGAAGTCCGCCCTAAAGGCGGGGGGATGTGAGGCACTTGAGGCTGACATTGGAGGAAGGGTCTTGAAATGCTCATGCCCGCAAGCTTCAAACCTGCGTTCGCAGAGTCGAAGCCTTTTCCGGGGTCTTGGGCGCAGTCCGAGCTTTGCCGAATTCAGTATTTGTTTGCGTTGTCGGTCCTATCATATTTGACTTATTGCTCTCACAAGTTATGAAGCAAGAACGAACTAGGGATGCTGTTGGGTCCTCATGTGGCTTACCTGCCTCGCTCCTCCCCCCCTCCCTAATCGTGAAGAACAAGACGGGCAAAGTGACGAGGGGATTCAAGAGATTGGCTGTGATGTCCCACTCTTTGCTCCGCATTGGCGCCTTTGAGGTTGCCGTTGCTTGGTTGGCATTGATTTTGTGGGCGGTCAACCGCTTTTTGCCGGAACCACTTGCTCTGACAGAAAACCCGCCTGGCCCACTAGGTCTCCCACTACCCCTTAGGGGAGTTCCCGTACTGAAATAGACTACAGAGAAGAAAAAAAAAAGAAGACAGAGTTGGTATTCTTGTTCTAACCTCTCTATAGCCTGGCCCCCAAACCTCGGCCCAGCCGCGAGGCGAGGGCGCCTTTGCGGGCGCCCGTGCTAAGTGCCCTGACCGGCCTCATGCCTCGCAAGGCGTCGCCTAAGGCGGCCAAGGTGCCCGGGACGGTGGGAAAACCGAGTGCTTGTCACAAATGGCTTTTCGTTTTGCAAGAAGCTGGTTTTCGCCGCAAGCGGTCTGATGGGTTTCGGGCTCGTGGCGCCTCAACGACTGCTGGAAAGCACACGGCCTTGCAGACAGACAGCGCAGAAGGCCGCGCTTCAAGCCCCGATTTCAGACCTTTGACACAAGATCAAATGCAAGACATCATTTTGTGCAGACAATGCTGACCAGGCCTGCTCCGGGACCTATACACATCGAGACAAATAGCGTTCTCGCAGCTTGTCCCCTGTCCAGACGTCCAAACAATTCGCGCAAGCCTTCAAGAATTAGAAGGGTACCAACTTTGCCGCCCGCATGTGCCCATCCCCAAGCAACAAGAAGGGCGGGGTGTACAGAGATCCCACAAGACGACCCCGGCTTTTGCCAAACATGTTTGAGTTTGGGGGGAGGCCCTGCATTTTGTTTGTTTGTTTATCAGTGCTTTGGCCATCCATTCCCGTTGACGTGTTGGCGCCCTGGGTTGCGTGTTGATGCGTCAATGAGGCGCCCAGTATAACAATGACGCCTCTGTCAACCTGGCAATCGTTTCCTGACCCTTGTTCGCCCTGAGTCACTCCTTACAATATCCCTAGGACCGGTGAGTCGGGGAGCCCTTGACATAAACGATCTGGAACATTGCCCATGTTGCTGTGTCGACTTGGCCTCTTTCGCGCTCTAAGACCCGCCTGCGTCAGCAAGACTCCATTTCTTTTAGTATCATCCTTGGTGTTGTCCCTATCTTATCCACGCCTTGCAAGCAGAAAACTGGCCCCTGGAAATCCCTATGTTCTCGGGCTGGCCCTTTTCCGTCTGAAAAACTCGGTAGGCGGAGACACTCGATGCGGAGCTCAAGAGGCGCCAATTGGTTTCCTCTCAGGGGGGGGTTTGAAGCCTGGTAAGGTGGCGGGCACAAAAGTGGGTGAGACTGCCATCTTTCCGCCCTACTATCTGGGAATCTGGTTGGGGCGTAGAGGGGCTTCCCACCTGCTTCCATCATCTGCCCTTGCATGCTTTGCTGTCAGTTTTCACTTGCCATTTTGTCGTTCCTGTTTCAGTCTGGCTGGATGGTTTCCCACTTGATGCCGTTGCACATGGCTCGGATGGTTCACAAGCTTCAGGGTCGATATACGAAGAGAACTTGTCGAAGGAAGGCTGGTGAGAAAGGCAACTTTGTATCGGTACCTGCTTTCGGTCCGCCCCCTCTCATGTGTGTGTGTGTGTGTGTGTGTGTGTGCGCGTGTCATTGTTGTTGAAGAAAAAAGCAAGAAACATGAACCCCTCTGGTTGAAAACTCTTTGTGTTTTCGTCTTGGGTTTTCTTGGAAGTGACTCCCCATCCCTCCCCCCCTCCCCATCCCCCGCAGTTTTTCTCCAGTAGCGCCGGTCCTGTCTCGCCAGGCACCTGGAGGAGGTGGGCGCCCTGACCGGGGAGCTGGACCTGCTCTTCGCGGAGATGGGGCGCCAACCCTCCGCCGCGTTGGCCAAACGGGGGTCTTCGGGGGGCCGAAGGCTTCGGCGGCTTCGGGCGGCCTCTAAAAGGTCGAGAGAAAAAGGTCGGATGCATTTTTCGAAACAGATTTCGGCCAAATTTCAACATCCCCACCCTTTTTGAGGTCCGAAAATGGGGGAGGGACGTCTGATTTTTTTTTGCATGTTCGGCTCCCCCCTCCACCCAAAAAAAGTTGTAAGCGGACCCCTCTCCCCCCCCCCCCCAGGTGTATACCTCGGTCTTCTAACATGTGCAAAATTATTGCTGTTTTGTCAAAAACTTTTTTTTTGACCCAACGACGATGATTTCCGCCTGCCGGCAGTGTCAGTTTTTGCACACTCCAGCATCAATCAAAATTGCAAAACGGCGCAAGTTGCTGTCAAAACGGCGTAATTTGCCGGCGAACCGGCGTTTTGTATTTTTTGTTTTGCCTGGTCACGAGCTGGACTCACGACGAGCGCTTTTTCTCAGAAAGAGCGGTTTTTCAGCAACTGGCAAAACATATTGCTGTTTCCCTATGCTTCCTCGACTATTTTTTAAATAGGAGTTGTTCAACCCCTATTTTTTGCATTGACAACCCCTATTTTTGACATTGGCCTTTGGGGTCCATTTTGGGTTGATACTTTGTTTTTATCAAAATTACGCCTGCTATTGCAACCTCTTAAGAAGCCTTGGGAGCCAGTAGGTTACTATTTATTGATAGGGTCCTCGGCGCCCTTTCGTGTTTGCGCAATGCACGCTGAAAGTCTTGCGTAGACGGAGCCTAGCAAATTCTAGAATTGTCCTCTGCAATTTGCGCAGGTGGCACGAACAACAAGCAATTGTGTGCTTGTTTTTTCCGCCCCAATTTTCACACAGCTCCAAAAACGACGTGAGCGTAGACAAACCGTAGACAAAGCGTAGAAAAACCGTAGAAACACATTTTTTTGGCGTAGAACCACTATTTTTTGGCGTAGAACGGGCAAATTTTGCAGGGGACCCAGAAGATCAACATTCTCATCCTGGAATGGTTGCCGTGATGGGTAAAGATTTTGGCTGTCCCGTTTTGTTTGGTTTGGCTAAGAGGGTGGGGCAAAAGAAGGACAGAAACGGTCAGAAGAGGATTCACCCTCACGCGCTACATGGCCATGTTAAGAAACCAAGCAAAATAGAAGCAACTAGCCTTGAAGATTGTAACACATATTGCTGCATATGAAAATACATATTCGGCTTTGGGATCCTATGAGGCGGCCTTAGCTTCAAGTCTTTCCTAGCCCCTGTTCCAGTCCAAAACGGAGGCTGCCGCTCGTCATCAAAAAAATGGTCTTTATCAAAAAACCGGGGTTGTCACAACGACTATTTTCTAAATAGGCTTTGGAAGCATAGGGGTTTTGGGAAACGGCGTTAATTTTACATGTCGGAAGGTCCAGGTATTTCCGTTTTTTTTTGGGGTGGGGGGAGGGGGGTCAAAACAACTTGACAAGTTACATCTTCTCATCCCTCCCCCTAGGTCCGGAGGCGTCGCAAAATGTAAGCTGATGATGCTGGAGGGGCAGATGTGGCTCATGCGCGGAAGGCATTGGAAGGCATTGGGGATGGGGTAAGTTCATGAAATTGGAACTTGGTTATGTGCGAGGTGCCTTGCTGATTAATCTTACATTTTGGCCGTCTCCAGAATGTAATCTTACATTTTAGGTGGCAAACCCAGAGAATGCAAATTACATTTCCAGCCGTCCCCCCCCTTAATGGGCTGGGGACATTTCAACCACATGTTTTTCCCAGCTTAAAAGGGTTAACCACAAGCAGGTGATAGTTAGGTGCCGAGAAAGGGACTTGATGAACGGGTTTCTTTTCGGGTTCCATGGCCACCAAAGAGCACTCTCCGGTGTGAGGTTGGGACGCATGTTAGGCATATGTTTCCCAAGCCGTAGCCAATGAAAAAGACACGCCAACATGTTAGTGTTTGGGCTTGCTTTAGCTTAGGGTTTGGGATTGGCCTTGGGTTGGGTTGTTCGTCGTTCTTTGGTCAGGTGCCAGGTTTTGGTTGGGTGGCGCAGCACACCTACCTTCCCTTTGACCAGTGCATATTTTTCGTATTCGATAAACCTGATTGTTCTTTTGCGGGGTTAGGAGTTCTTCTCCACGCAGGAAGGGGGGAGGGAGCCACATCGCGCTTGGGTTCGGACCCTTTCGGGCAGAAGGTGACACGGAAGTCCGGCTTGAAGGGGTTGGCAGCTTCACAACTCTCCGTGTTTACCAAAGGGTTCCAAACAAACCAATCAGGCCTAAACAATAAACACTTCAGCTGCACTCAGGTGATCAAGGCAGGGCAACGCTACGAGTGCCGCATCGCCGCAGGCGCTCCGGAATCCAAAGGCAGTGAAGGCCCACCTTTCCCTCAAGTGCGAGAGTTGGACTCGAGCTGAAAGGTTTGGAGGCCACTTTGACTCAAAACATGTGGTGGTTTTGGAATTCGGCATTGCTTTGGCTCTCATCTTTGGATTTTTGCATGGCAGCGCAGGTCCTAAATGAAACCGAGAGTAAGCGAAAGCTGGTCGCCCTCTGGAAAGCCATTCGATACCTTACAAAGGTTCCGATCCCAAGGAGACAAATTGTGCACTCTGCTGCATATGAATCCCTGCTAGGCATGACACGCACGCTGGATGTCCGTCTGCCGCAGCACGGGGACGCGGGGGATTTTGTGGTGCAGATGCTCGGCCGACAAACGCAGTGTGAGTTGCATGCTTTGGGGGGGGGTTGTCCTTTGTCGGATAGCTGGCAAGTAAATGCACGACGTGAGGTGGCATGAAGTGGTGTTGGGCTATTACACCCTTTGCAAGATGGAACGGTGCATTGCAACAGGCCTGCTTGGACCATTCTGAGAAGCGGGATCCTGAGGGTGGCAACCTGTAGCTTCACCATGTTTCAACAAAGCTTTCAGGTTACCCCCGGGCCTTAAGGCATCTAGCGCGAATGCAGCGGCGTATGTGGGACCAAGGTGTTCCAGTGGGGCAGGGGGTCTGTCTTGTTTTGAGGGCCCCCCAAGAAATGAAGGGGATTTCCCATTCCTCATGATTAATGAGAGGGGATGCCCCACGAGCCAGTCAGGCGGCAGGCAGCACGGTGTGCCGAGTTGCTGGTTTGCTGTTTCGCTGCCACAAGTGCCTCACTGAATGCAAAGAGACGGTTTGGCAACGTTGCAGATCACCTTGAAGTTGGTTGGGCGCATTTGAGCTCATTTGGGCCAGTGTGAAATCACATGAAATCACCAGTTGGCGGTCTCCGATTGCATCCCTGAGCTGAGTTCCTCGGGGTGGGATGGAGGTCTCATTCGGCTTCATGTCGACCAGGACATGGTGAATTTGGAACTGGGAATGGGTCGCAGAAATAGAGACGGAGCACCTCTCCCAATGCCTCATGTTTTCAAGGGCTTCGGAGGGGCTCAAAAGCACTCTTCAGGCCCACACAAAAAGCCCACGAAAAGCAGGAGAACCTGACCACCGAAAAGGACCAAACCGACACCCTGCCTGTCTCAGGTAGTGAATTCATGTGAATTCCGTGTAAGTCTTTGAGTCTTTCCTTAGAAAAGCTGAGAAATCCATATTGGTTCTCAAAACAGGGGAACCCCCAAAAAATGGTTGGTGTCCTTTTGGTTTCCCTTACCAGCCCCAAAAAGGGTTCCCCCCGAAAAAGACACACCCATGATCCTGCAGTCGGTAAGCCGAGGGTGAGCTGCCGCCTGAACGAGGACAAGCACATCACGGACAACGAGGCTGGTGACAAGGGAAGGTGGAAGTGTTTCGCCACTTTCCCGAACTCTCCAACACTAGTATTGGAAACCAATATGAACTTTGGTGGCCCCCACCACTTTGTATTTGGGTGGCAGGGGTTTCCCGGGCTCATGTATAGACAACATATAGGTCGGAATCTGACAGATGTTCTTACGTATCCCGGATGTGTGCCAAGAAAAAAGTGATGCCAATCCCCCCGAACCTGAACATCTCGTCATGGGGATGGCTCACTTCAATGTTTTGTACACAACCTCTTCACTCTCGGCTCCTTCGGCAGAAGCTAACTGTTGAAGTTCTCAGCGAGAGTGTTGTTTTGTTTGTGTGCTTGGTCGGTGATGTGTTTTTTGTTGTTTGTTTGTTTGTTTGTTTGTCTGTTTGTTTGGTTGTCTGTTTGTCTGTTTGTCTGTTTGTCTGTTTGTCTGTTTGTTTGTTTGTTTGTTTGTTTGTTTGTTTGTTTGTTTGTTTGACTGTTTCTTTGTTTGTTTGTTTTTTTTGTGTGTTTGTGTGTTTGTTTGTTTGTGTGCTGGCTGGCTGGCTGGCTGGCTGGCTGGCTGGCTGGCTGGCTGGCTGGCTGGCTGGCCTGCCTGCCTGCCTGCCTGCGTGCGTGCGTGCGTGCTTGCTTGCTTGCTTGCTTGCTTGCTTGCTTGCTTGCTTGCTTGCTTGCTTGCTTGCTTGCTTGCTTGCCTGCTTGCTTGCTTGCTTGCTTGCTTGCTTGCTTGCTTGCTTGCTTGCTTGCTTGCTCTCTCTTGGTACGGCGCGGTGCGCCGCAGTGTTGTTCGTTGCTTAGTTTGTTTGCTTGTTTGTTTTTTGTTTGGTTGGTTGGCTGGCTGGCTGGCTGGTTGGTTGGTGGGGCGGTTGGTCGGTCAGTCGGTCGGTCGGTTGGTTGAGTTGATTGAGTAGGTTGAGTTGATTGAGTTGGTGGAGTCGGTTGGCAGCTTGACTTGATTTGATTTGCTTTGATTGATTGATTGATTTGATTTGATTTGATTTGATTTGAGTTGATTTGATTTGATTTGATTGATTGATTGATGGATTGAGGGATTCAGGGGTTGATTGATTTGATTGGTTGATTGATTGATTGATTGATTGATTGATTGATTGATTGATTGATTGATTGATTGATTTATTGAGTCAGTTGATTTGATTTGGTTTGATTGGTTGGCTGGCTGGCGTGCTGGTTGGTGGGTCTAGCCCTTGGTACCCAATTCAAAGCCGCATTTGGGTCGGACTTTGGTTGCCCCGTGGTTTGATGGCAGCACGCCGCTAGCTCTGAAAAAACAAAGGTGTCTTGGCTGCAGGGCATCGCGGGTGCCTCGCGCTGGTTCACGTGGCTTGTTGAACGGTGGGTGTTTGCGAACAACTCCTGGTGGATTGCACGCAAGCTGTTGTATGTAGATCGGCTGCAACATGCTGCAATGACGCGTTGGGTCGCGGGGTTCTGGGCATGAGGCGATCTTCAGCTAGCAACAGCAGAAACAGCGGCTGAGGTAATTGCCACTAGTTTGTTGTCAAGGCTGCCCACATGCTTCCCCTTTAAAATGCCGGGTCAGACATTCATTGCCGGAGTCCAGTTTGCAGTGGGTTTCCTTTACAGGATGCGTTGAGGGATGACAATGATGCAGAAAGACGACGAACCTTGCTTGCGTGAGCCTTCGAGGAGCAACCTTCCGGCAAGCTGCCTCCGGAGCCCTTCGCCCTGGGGATTTGCGACACCGCGCGGCAGGTGCTCATGGGTAGAGCTGGCTGTGGTTTCAGCCCTTAGCCCTTGTTGCATGGCCTTGCAATGGTTTGACAGTGGTTGGACCTGTTTGTGTAGCCGCATTGACACCGGGCTGCATGTTCCAATGAGCAAGACGGCCGTTGCGTAGGCCCACATGTTTCCAGAAAGGCCTGGCTCAAGGAAGTTGTGAAACGTGCACATTTGTTTTTTTACAGAGGAGAGTTGTTGAGACGCGAACTGCGAGGCCCCCGGAGATAACCGACCCTTGTTAAAGCAAGGATCTCCTCTTGATATTTTTTTGGGGGGAGGCAATCAGGGTCCAATTGCGTAGTGAGACAGTCACACCTCGCAGAGATTTTGCTTGCTGGTGAATGATATATGGCTTGAGCCGGAAGCAGTAACGAAGGCAAACCACACACTAGCAACCACACATGGCTACATGCAACCCAACTGCCCACTGCCTGCCTTGGACCGCCCCTCAGGCATGGCTTTGCAGGCTCAAGGCTCTCTTCATTTCGGCTCGGATGCAGTGGCACCCTTTTGCTTATGGTGCTTGGTGGGTTTCCCTTTTTGGTGTGGGACAAGATTGGATACGGCCGTCAAATTGAGCTATAGCCCTATGGGCTTCCCGTTCCCTGACCTGTTTTTTGTTTTTTTGTTTTTTTTTGCCTACAAGCCCAGATGTGAAACGGTTAAGAGATCGGTTTGGGGTTGGAAGCAACAAAGGGGTCCCCCAAGCTCTATTTAACTTGGTCCAACAGCATTCCCCAACTTTCCCCTTGAAACATCAACCCAACTTGGTTCCCAAAAGGTGATGCTTACGAGCGGAAATTCCGAATGGGCGTGGCATTTTGTGTGCAGGCAACCATTTGAGGTTTTCAAGGAAACCCAAGGAAACCCAAGGGAACCAGTGGGTTCAGAGCCCACGGGCCCGCAGGCTGCGGAGGAGAGTCCCTTGAGGGAGTTCCGTGCCCCTGCAATCGCGCAGAGCTTGAGCTTCACCACTGCGCCGTGGTCGAGTCTGGCTTTTGAAGGGGGTCCCCTTTTGGGGTCGGAATCCACGTCACTTTTGTGTTGAGTACAACCCCCCTATGGCATCGTATAGCTAGCAGTAGGATGGGTATATTGAGAATGGGTTCCCACTTTAGAGAGAGAGAGAGAGGTGTGTGTGTGTGTGTGTGTTTGGGGCATATGCATTTGGGACTGAATCTAGTGGATCATAATATGAAGCATGATCCTGGTTAAATGTTTCCCTGGCTTCTGGGGACGTGAGCTCCTCCATGTCCCCCCCAAGTGAATCCTAGACTTCCGGACATGTTGACCGAACCTCTTGTAAGTTCAGGCCCCCCCCAAAAAAGAAAAACAAAAAAAAAGCGAATCGGGTTGTGGGCTACTTTAGACCATATGTGTGATGGTCACGAGAGAATCAGGTGTGTAGTTAGTTCCCCCTCTACGTTACCTTGAGTACAGGGGATCCGGCTGAATTGTGGCAGAACTCAGCTTGCCGGGTGAGCTAGTCGCCTTCCCCTAAGGCCGCGCGCGCGGGTGTGTGTGTGTGTGTGTGCGCGTGCGTGAGTGGGCTTGCGTGTGTGTGTGTGTGTGTGTAGTTAGTTCAGAGGCACCGGAGCTTCAAAGTCGCGAAGCGTGGGGGATGGTGGTAAACTCGCGAGGCACCAACCATTCGGGGCCCAGATGGGGGGGGGGCATGCTGGGCCCAGATGCCGGCACAACACAGCAACCAATAGGTGATGTGCAAAAAACAAGGGAAGTAGAACGCAACTACCAGGGTGTCAGCGGGGTTCCATACGAATTACGCCAAAGGTAGGCTTGAATCCATGGGTTCCGCGTTTTGACAATTGACCGTCCCTGGGCTGCAACTGTAACCTGGCTCAATAGAACCTTGCGAAAGACTTTCGTGTTGGACCTTGGGTTTTGCTTAGGGTTTGGGGTTGGGGTTGGCTTTCCACGGTAGGCTTTGTCGATGTGGTTTGGGCCCAGGGGCATTGGGGCCAGGTCTTGTTGGATGGGTGTTGCACTTGCTTCTCCCATGCCACCCCTGACATGGGCAAGGGAAGATGCTCATTTTATCTTTGAGTTATCCCTAGCTACCCTTCTTGCATTTCCTTTGGGGATGCCTCAAACGTGTACGGTCGTCCGGGCCAATCCAAAGTTCCCAGGGCTTACTCACTGGGCAATGGGAAGCTTTCCTGGGCCGAAATCCCGCTTGAGCTGTGGCAGTAATTCGTCCGGGTTTATGCCAAGGCCTGATGAACTTGTGCGTCTACTTGACTGCTATTGGGTTGGATCTTTAGACTTTAACTTTTTGGAAATTAGCGGGATTTCCACTAAACCCCCACAAAGTTAAACTTTTTGCAGGGGGGTCAACAGCAACCAAGCCTAATCAACCATAATAGAACGAGACCTCAAGATCTTGGACGCTGATTTGTGTGCAGTCCTTGGCTTGGGCCGCTCGAAAAGCCACGCATTTCAACGGAAGAGGGCCACTGGCACTTGCTCAGGATTTCAGCGGCTTCTTCGTGGTCCTCACAGTGCCTTGGGACAAGTCGACTGCTTGGGGTTCTAGACCAGGGCCAGCCAGGGGTACTCTCTTGGGACAAATGGCCATGTTTGTTTTGGCGGGTGCCCGTGCCCCTTTTAAAGGGAGCCCAAAAGGAAACATACCATTTTGGGGGGCCCACGCGGCCAACAAGACCTGGCTCATGTCATCGGCCGCCGGCCAGGTCTTGCAATTTGGTCCGTCTAAGGGCCATGGCTGAAGTGAATGTTTCTACGCAACTTGTGGCATGCCCCGAGAAAAGCTGAAAAACTTAGCTGCGTTCCCGGCCACACGTCTCGGAACATGTTATTCGGGATTGAATTTGCTTCCTCGTGTCCCTTAGTTTGTGTCCTCTCGCCTGCCAGGGACTTGAAAGACATCGGTCAGTAGCCCTAACCCAAAAGGTCAGCCTGTTTATCGCCACATGTTTGCTGCTGTTTGTTTCTCTCTGGTATTTTGCAGCGACGAAACAGCTGCAGGCTGTCATGGCGATGGTGATGCTGCCACGTTCCGTCCAAATGACGTTCTTCAAGCGTAGGAAGATACTCAGCAGGTGTTCCTCCAAACAGCAGCTAGCCTAATGCCCCTGCTTTGCCTCAATCCACTAACGCTTGGTCACTCATATGACCCACCTATTTGTGAGCAACAGTAAGGCGATGCGTGTTTCAACCCCAAATTACATGAATCTGAGACCAAGCAAATCGCAGATGTCGCTGGCCGAAGCACGAAAACGACAGCCACAAATCCTTTCTTGTCACAGTCAGCTCGTGGATTGGCTCAGTGCAGTCATAGGATGTGGGTGTGTCTTCTTTTAAGGGGGGACCCCCAAAAACGGTGGTTTTCCTTTTTGGCTCTCCTTTTAGAACCCAAAAAACGGGCTCCCTCAAAAACGGCATACGAGGGTTGCTCAACATGTCCAGTCGTCTACGGTTCATTTTGGGGGGACACTGGGCAACTCACGAAGAATTGCCCACAAAAACTAGCTGGAACGCCATACCCTCTTGCCGTGCTCCATTGATGCTATTTGGAATTAGGTTCCAAATCCACGTGCCGCACACATCCGGCAATAATCTGCACCAAACATGCTTGAACACGCATGATGTGTTTACGTTTGAGCACGTGCGACATTGCTGTAACAGAGCTCATGGTGCATGAGCACCAGCTGTCAGAAGCACGCGCATGACATGATATCTTATGCATTCCTATGCAGCACGTGGGGTGTTTGAACAGCTCCCAGCCAATAGCCGCAGCTTGATTTTCTGACCTGAGGCAAAGACGGACTGCCACGTGGTCTTCATGAGCAAGGCGGGGAGTTGGCGGATTTCGGCAGGGCTTCACCTCCCCAGGTGGCAAACTTCCCGGACATACCAGGCGGTTTCTCAGAAACGCTCTCGGCTTCGAAGGGACATGCGAACTTCGCGCAGGCGAGCGCCAAAGGCTTCGTGCCCCCGAAGTTGCGGGTTCACTACAGCGCCTCGGCCCGGCTCGGACGCGACAGCCGAGGGAATCACCCCTGTAAACCATCCAACTGGTGCTTTCCTTGGGAATCCCGGAAGGTCATTCCCAACGCGCGGAAGGTCATTCCCTATCGCACCAAGGTAAGGCAAATGGGCAGCACGGCTTTTCTTCCGCCCTACATGTTGAAGTGCTTGTCGCTGCTGCGGCAGGGAGAGTGAAGTTTACATCGAGCCGCTATAAAATGCGTAAGGACTGCATGTCAGATTTTCTACGGCTTGTGGCACGCAGAGGTTCTTTTGCCACCTGAGGCACCGGCACGGACTCGGACTCGGAGCTGGAGGCTTGCCCGACGCGGGCGATGAAGAAGCTCATGAAGAAGGCGAAAAAACGGGGTGCTGCTGGGTTGGACTCTTCCATGGCTTCCTTTGAACGCCTTTTCCCCAATTCGCATGGGGGGATTCGGGGATCGGTCGATGGGAGAAGCGCAAAAGCAAGCCGGCGGAGGGCCGCGCGGCTCACCTGGGCTGGCACCTGACGGGTGGATGGGGCTCCCGGCTCGGGTCAAGCGGCATTCCCAACAGATCAACTGGGTGAAATGGAGACTATGTAGGCCGATGTAGGCTCACTCCCTGGTGGACTTTTGACTTTTTGGGTAAACATCAAGTTCGGACTCTTCTTGTATCTTTTTGTCCCGTCCACTCAGGAAGTGAGTGGGGGGCAGAGAGAGTCAGAGAGAGGACCTCGCCAGCACCAGCGATGTTTGCAAACACTCAGCTCAGGTTTGCGTTGTTCGATGCAAGTTGAGAAGACCTTGTACCCCGAGACGGTGCGCAAGGCATTGCCTGCCTTGGTTTTGTGGAACAACGTTCGCGATCAGAGGAGCACCAATAGCCCACAGAACCACAGGCATAACAAGGGGTCATGGGGCCATGAAGGGGTGAGATGCAGCTGGCAGTGGTTCAAATTGTGTCAAAGCAGGTAAAGCAGTACAAGAAGACCAAGTTTGTCGAGCGGAAGTCTCCAGGCAGAGAAGGGGATTGATGCATGTGAGTCACTTCGCCTCGTGCGCAGTCGCTTGGCAAGTCGGCTGTCAGGATATGCTTTGGCATTCCCTCAGCCACCAAGAGTCAACTTGGATTGAAGAACTACTTGCAAATGTTTCAAGGCATTGCTCATCCATAGATTGAATTTTGACTTGATAGCGCGAAGTCAGACTCAATCACCACTTGAGCTACCAGCCAAAAGGTGTGTATAAAGGACACGTACTGGAGGGGGCCAGGTTGCTTCGTTTCTCCAAAAACAAAGTTGCGACCATATAAAGCTGGAAAGAGTGGGTTGCCTCATGTTTCTTCAGGCATGGAACGAAACGGACATACGAGGCTTGCACAGAAGCTGAACATAGTGTCACTAGCCTGTAGAGGTGCGGGTTGGCGGCACGTAAAAACAAAAACACGAGGGACTTAAAACCGCAAGCCGACGCATGCATGGCCAAACAACCGCAACACTAAGACGACCATCTAGAACGAAGGATTTAGCGATATTCCTGTTAGGGACAGAAGTCTTTTGGCGGCAGCTCACTTGCAGGAGCCTGAGAGGTTCCCATATCGGCACTCGCTGGTTTGCAATACAGCTTGGTCTTGGGATCATGGCCCAAATACAAATCTGCTGATGGCTTATGCTTTCAGTCTGAATTCTTTCAGACTGAATTAGCCAACTCTTTCCGGACGGGGCGTTCCCTCGGAGATGGAGATGGGCATCGTCAGATTCCACACCTTGAACCTTTGACCTCGTCAGCCCATCACCTGTGTGCTTTGATGAGTGGTGTCAATTTTTGGGGTGGTCTTGAAGGGTTACTAAAAAGGAATACCAACAATTTGGGCCCTCTCTGTCGTATCAGAGCATTCGAGTTGAAGGTGCTTATTTGGGTTCAAAGGGGGCATGAGCGGGTGGTTTCACTCACGTTTGCGGCAAAACCGTGTTCTTCTCCAAGTTTCCAGTGACCCACCAGCCGTTGACCATCGCCCGCCTTGCTTTGCCAAGGGAAGGTGCAGCACTACTTTGGGAAGGGTTTGGGCCCCCCATTTGGTTGTGCCAAGGCTAAGCTACCCTGGAATATGGAAGGGTCCGCTATTTGTTTATGGAAATGCACCAATGAGAGACGTACAGTGGTATTGCAGTGTCAATTTGCAATTTGGGGGACTCGCCTTGTCTTCCTCCGCAATGGTTGCCCGTTGGTGCCCAAGCCAGGTCGAGTGCACAAAGCATTGGCCGCCCGCCGTGATGTGAAGAAGGCAAGCATGTTTTTCTGGCTTGACCTACTTACGGGTGCCAGGCGTCACCTGTGGTCTCCAGCCCACTCCATCTTTTTCAAGAGACGACATCCTACCTTGGAGGCCAACACCAGGGAACTAGGTTATTCCTCAGGCATGTACTCCTGTGCGAATGTTTACGAGAAGCCTTAGCAACTCCAACATATCGATTTGAAAGGGGGGGAGATCCCATAAATTTCACTTGTTGTTCCATTGTCTTTTTGATAGGAATAATTCTGTGAATGAAACTGGGCATTCCCTACCCCTTCCCTTTGGATGCTAGATGGGAGATACTTTAGCAACAATCCCCAGAAACAAGTCGATACCTCTTGCTTACCCGCCTTAAACCAGCGACTGTGCTCTGGCCTTCACCGATGCGTTAGGGTGGTTTGGGTCGCAGGCAAGTATTGGGCTGAATGCGCTTTACCTCGCTTCTCAACGCGAAGCTTTGATTCAAAGAGTTTTGTGCTAGCATCACAGCGCTGCGGTCGGGTGCTGAGCATGAAAGCAAAGACGTTGAAGCTTTTGCCGGCATTGCCGTTTTGAATCCGAACCAGACAAGTGGCCAAGGCTATGTTTTCCGTGATGTCTTTCCGAAGTTTGCTCTGATCAATTCGTGGTAAGCTACCCCATGGCGACGCAACGGCTCCGTTTCTGTTTGTTTGGCCCCGCAACCTCAACGTATGCGAAGGTGAGCACATCAAAGTAGGAAGATGTAGGAAGCCGGCAACTGAAAAACACTCCGGAACGCACCCAATTGGCTTCGAGACTCTTTCAGTGTTTTGTGAGCCGCCCAGAGCCTTTTAGGGTATTGTAAGAGGGCCCTTATTCCTCCTTCCCGGCGGCCGTTTCACCTGAAATGGCTTGCAACAAACCCTGGAATCATGCGCCACGCGCGAGCAAGCCAAAAAAGCATACGGGCACCTGCATGCATGCAATCCACAACAGCGGGTTATCACAGCATCTTTGTTCTTGAAGGGGTTGCGCTTGCGATGACTTGCCAGGACCCTGACAGAAGAAAACCACTCAGTATCAGCGAAGGGCGGCGCATGTCTGAGTTGCTCAGTGGGGAAAGTGGATTCAAGACCAGTGGCACGCATACGTTGCATACCCTTTCTAATTCAAGCAGAAATCCATGGTGCTCCATGCAGTTTGCTGTCTGGAATGGGCCCATCAAGCACCCAGCACTTAATCGTAGCCGGTTCACGTGTGATTTCTGGTGGGTTCGGAGCTGAGCAACCCATCAGAAGCACTACACTCACTAATTACACTGATTAAAACCAATGAATCGCTCATCTTCGCTTTTTATGGCAGTGAGCACTCGCTTCTACGGATCATCAGCAGCATCACTGGAGCGTGCTGTTGTTTCCATTCCACTGGACACTGACCGCGTAATTCTGCCCATAACCAGGACCCCCCAATGGCTGGCAAATGGTCCAGGCGTGTTTTGGGGTCATTTGCCAGCCACTGGAGGGTCCTGGTACGCATTCTTTCATTCTTTCCCATTCCACAGATGAATGCCCCTCCCCCCCATCGTGTCAGCGGGAAGCCTAGCTCGCGCAGGGCGTCAGCTTTGGGGAGCTGGTCTTTCCTGAGGGCAGGCAGGGGTTGCGCGGCTTTTCGCGAGAGGGGAGCCCCAGGCAGTTCTTCGAAATGTGTGTGTTTTTTCCCTGGCGATCCTTCGCACCTGAAAGCCCTGCAAAGAGAACAAATCATAAGGATCGTGAGTACATCAGTTGGCCAGTTTCTCTCGCCCCACTTGAGTCCATCGTTTGGGTTGCTGGATGTGCTTTTAGTTCGATCGGAGCGGCTGCAGTGAGGGGAGGAGCCCGTCACGAGAGCTTGCTTGATGATCGGTTTCACTTTTGGCTTCCGCTTCTGGGCAGGCCTGTGAAGGAGCAGCACCAGATCGAATACGCCCAGATGAAGGCGTGGTTTGCCTCGATTGGTTTGCGGTATGTCAACCACAGTGCGTAAAGGGAATCCACTGCAATTGAACGGGCGCCTAGAGGTTTCGGCAAGCAGAAGTCGTAAGACGTTTTGTTCAGCACCTCAGCTTAAGATATGGCATGGCCGCACGCCCCAGTTTGTGGACTCTGCTTGGAGAGGCGCTGGTGAGAAGCAACAAGTTCCTGGTGTTTGGGTCAGTTCACTCAAGGGCTTGGCGAATGCATTCCGGTCTTTCCTGCAAGCCCTGGTCGCCTATGGCTTGCGGTTTCTCGTTTTCGCAACGTTTGGGGCACTCGCCAGAGGGTTGGTTGACGGTTATTGGGCTATTGCACAAGCTGTGGTCGGCGTAGGAATGTTGAAAGAGGGAGTGCAGGCTGTTTTCTATTCCCCTGCTTTTGACCTTTTGACCACGATGAACCTGTTGCATTCCCCCCGATTCTGGTCGATGTCTCTTGAGCAGCGATCAAAAATGCTCAAAGCAATTTAAGTAGGGAGTGCTGAAATCAATCCGCGCGGAAGGTTTTCCGCAGGCCGCAGAAGCTTGCGCAAGGGCCGGCGGAGGTTGACTACGAAATTTGCGCAGCGGAAGGGCGCGGAAGGGGAACATTTTTAGAGCGTGAAAAGGTGTAGAAATCTCTTGCTCCCCAGCCCTTGCTTGGGCCCAACAATTGTTTTCGCCCCGGCCAAAAAACAATTTCTTCGGGCCAACAAATCGTTTCTGCACCCAGGATTCACTGGCTTCACAATCTGTTTTGGCCGTCACCCCGCAAGAAGCGGCAGAGCGCCGGGTTAACTTTGCAGTCCGGGGCTAGTTCAGTGTGCTTTACCGAGTCACTACGCAGGCCTCTTCTGCAGTGGCCGGCTGGGCCGAGATTTAATTTTCAGTTGAAGCGAAATGGCCGGCCTAAACAAATCGTTTTTGCTCCCGCCTTTTGCTCCCCGGGCCTAAAAGCGATTTGTTCGGGCCAAACAAATCGTTTTTTGCTCCCCGGGCCCCAAAAAACGAGCCAAACAAATTGTTTTTGCTCCCGGGCCTAAAAGCGATTTGTTCGAGCCAAACAAATCGTTTGTGCTCCCGGGGCCAAAAAACGATTTGTCAGGCCAAACAAATCGTTTTTGCCACCCGGGCCTAAAAAGCGATTTGTTCGGGCCAAACAAATCGTTTTTGCTCCCGGTCGGGCCAAACAAATCGTTTTTGCGTCCCGGGCCTAAGAACGATCTGTTCGGGCCAAACAAATCGTTTTTGCCCCCGAGGCCAAAAAACGATTTGTTCGGGCCAAACAAATCGTTTTTGCGCCCCGGGCCTAAAAACGAGTTGTTCGGGCCAAACAAATCGTTTTTGCTGCCCGGGCCTAAAAGCGATTTGTTCGAGCCAAACAAATCGTTTGTGCTCCCGGGCCTAAAAGCGATTTGTTCGGGCCAAACAAATAGTTTTTGCTCCCCGGGCAAAAACACGATTTGCTCGGGCCAAACAAATCGTTTTTGCTGCCCGGGCCTAAAAGCGATTTGTTCGGGCCAAACAAATCGTTCTTGCCCCCCGGGCCTAATATGCGTGGAGATTGATGTGGGGCTCAATTCGCGGAACACTGGAGGAAGAGCGCGGAAGGACCGCGGAAGGGTTCCGTGATTTGGATGACTGGTGTGTGATGTGTTGTTCTCGCTGGCCCAGTACGGGAATCGTAGCCGCGGTGTGTTGTGAGGCTTCACGTTTGCGGTTGCAAATCTGTTTGGAGGCCAGGCTCGCGTGAATCAACATTGGCGCTGCAGTGATCCTGTTGGCAACGCTTTTCACAAAAGAAACGGGTGGTGGAAAACAAGCTCAATATCTAGTTGTGTTGGCTTGGCAAGAAAGAGACGCAAGCCGCCCGCAGCGTGGAAGCGCGCGGAAGCACGCGGAAGCGCCAAATGATATCACGCAATTTGGCCTATTGATTTTGATCAACGCTCTCTTTGCTGTGCCATGGCCGGTTGGTTCTGGCCCCGTCAGGCATTTGGGTACGTGCCAAGGTAAGGGGCCCTCAACCCTCAACCCCTCTAAAGGCCCCGCCTGTAGAAGAAGTCGCTGGGCATCCATCATGAAACGAGGCATAGCAAGCCTTCCATGTTTGGGGTATGTCCAGTCGATTCCATGTGCCTCGAAAATGAGGTTTTGACAACATGAGGAAGCCCACCATGTTTGGGGGTCCAACCTTGAAAACGACACGCCCGCACCAGCCAAAAACAAAAACCGCAGATCTTGCAGCTCTGGCTGGGCCGCCGGCGCATGGAGAGAAAGCGGCGGCCTTCTTGGGTGCCTTGCCTGCAACAAAAAGTGACGAAGGTGAGACGTGGTTCAAGGCAAGGTTTTGTTGAAGTCTAGGGTTTGTTTGCGTCAGCTTGGCAAAGCTGAAAAAGTTATGGGTGGCGGTTTTTGTATGCCGCAGTGACCTAGGTTTGTTCTGGACTTCTTGCGCCTCTCCGTACTTTTTTGTTTGCCATTGCAATGTGGTGCAAGTCCAGACTTGGTGGGATCAGTTGGGGAAGTCTTTCGTCACGGCATTTTTGAGACACGATCGCAGTGGTCGTGTCATGTCATGCTCATCAGAAGGTGTCCAGACGGACATGCGTGAGTCAAAGGTCACATGGATTGGATGATCTCTGTCTGCAAGTCGTCTGAAACTTTTGCTGGGCTCGGGATTAGCTTCTAGCTGTTTGGTTTCGATCTCAGCAATTGACCATCCGACCGCGGTCCTGGCAGGCCAACAAGCTTTTAAGACGTGCAGAAACAGAGGTTCCTATTCGGTGGCGTGTTGGCTAGGTTTTTTTCCCATAGCCTCCCAGAACTCCTCGAAAAAGGGAAGCGACTCTTTTCCAGACACTCCGCTCACCCCCCCATTGCCCCAGTCAGCTTCTATGTGTGCGGGAATTCTGAGCACAAACTTAGGCCAAGAAGCTCTCGGCAGATTTCCCGCACAAGCTGGCGCACTACTTGGTGAAGACTCGGCAGGACCCCAACTCTTGGCACTCTTTCAGTTGGTTCAGTGGGCTGGTGCCTGGCTTGACATAGGGTCGCAGTATTCTGTATCAGGGTCACTGGGGAACTGGGACACCTAACATAAACCTATCTCAGGAACAAATTCTTCAGCTTGCTTTTGCGGCGGCATCCCAGAACGTACATTCTCTCGCTTACATTTGTCGCTGAGTGCTCGGAAAGAAGGACGCCACTCCACCAATCGCCACTTTTGCCGATTGAAGGCAGATTCGGTCTGAGAAGTTTCCATGGCGCAAGCTGAGGCATTGTCGACTTTAGATGCATCCGACGCAACACATTGATCAGGGGAGTCTCCCACCCACACAAAATAGACTGCATTCTCCACGAAGGGAACGTGTCCCTGATCAAATCCGGTCTTTCGGATGAATTCAAAGTTGACACCTGCGCAGCGTGCATGCATGGGGAGTGTCTCAGCATCTTTTGGGCTTCCCCTGGCAACCTTGGCCACTTGAACTTGCATGAACCTGCGAGGACATCCTGACTAGGTTTCCATGTTGGCCTTGGGGTTTGCACCCTCACAGCAAGTAGGCAACCTGACAAGCACCATGAAGGCCCCCCACCTGTAGTAGGCGCCCGGGTTCCCCAATTTTAGAACATGTCCCTTGGTGTGTTTGTGGTTCTTGGGATGATTCATGCAGAGAATGTCCTGTGTATGGTCTAGCTTGTCCCTAGTGTAAGTTGTTTCACATGTCTAGCACGGCTTTGACACATCTAGATGTCTTATCATGTCAGCCAGTAAGTGCCTTATTCCTAGGCACATGCAGGTTCAGTTGGTTTTCCTTCTGGCGTGGTGCATGTTAGTGCAATGTTTTTATTGAGTGTGCTTCTACCTGCACAAGCGTCGGCCTATGTCCTCTCTATCTAGCATGCCTGGCATATGAACAAATGTTGCGCTACCCTTGGTGTCCAACTCGTGCTGCCAGATAGCTTCCTCTGGTGCTAAACAGGCAGTGGACATTGGACGTTGGGCCTTTCATGGGGCCAACATCAGGAAACTCTACTAGAAATTCGCCAAAGACTTGTTGTAAGCAGGGCTTTTTGGCACGTCCTGTTGAGTTTCTGATCGGGTTGCAGATCGTTCCTATGCACGTCAGAGCTTTGCATGATTGCTTTGGCGCGCCAAACCTGCACAGTTGTCACAAAGAAAATTCGCCGAATCCTTTGTACTTGGGGATTTTTCGCGCGTCAGGAGCAGAGCATGCTGACGAGCATTGCCATAGCCGGCGGCTTTGCCTTTTTTCTGCAGCGACAGAGGTGGGATCGGAGATGGTTTTTGTTCGGCAGCTTCCCGAGTTCATGAATTTCATACTTGCCTGGAAGACCATCTTAGCGGCACGCAGCAAGTGCGGACCTTTCTGGGCCCTCAGGAAGTGATACAAAAAAGGTGTGAGCCTTTGTTTCTTTTTTTCAGGTTCGCCTTTGTGTTCGGGGTGAACGCAGACCTGGTTTGTGCAACCCGTGGGTGTCCGACGCCAACGACAGGGAGCTCCACCTCATGCGCTGCCGCAGGGCGCTACGGCAGGTGGCCTGGTACAAGGCATGGCTCGAAGAAGCGAAGAGCCGGGCCTCCCTATATATATATATATTATATATACGTATGTATATATATATATGTATATATATATGTATATAGTCACCCCCCCCAGGGCCTACCTTTCCTCTCTTCTAGTTGAAGGTGTCAAGTCTACTTCCAATACATATATATATATATATATTATACATATACATGTCTTTCAGGTTGGATCCGTTCGGTTTCCTTTTGGTTTCCTTTTGGTTATATACCAAAGATACGCCCGTAGTTTTTGTGGGTTTCAAAGATCACCTCTTGAGCCCATACCTTGTGTAAGGAACCCGGGACAGGGGGGGTGACCTTTCTGGCTCAGACTGGTGATCCATTTGTTTAGGTGGCAGGATCGTTGTGCTTTGCGCCATCTAAGTAGCCTCTTCTTCGATACCTAATGACTCTCCCCCTTTGCCCTAGCCGGGTGCTACATCGAACCTCAACTCATTACACAAGAACTTGGCAACGCGCTAGCTGCGCTTCCATTCTCTCACTTTTGTCACAGGTGCGGGATTTCCCAGCCATTTCCTGGTTGGCGTCTGCGTAAACGTCGCGCAAATGATTGTACCGATTGATTGGATATGCCAACCGATTGTTGCTTACCATGCTCACCCTAACCAGGTTCCAGGTTCTGACCGCCTGCGCAGGATGCCACACAGCATCCTACTTGAGATCAGTCCAAGTCAGGCGCTCTTCACGTCCTCGCACCTGCTGATCTTTGCGGTGTTTATGATGAAGGGCCGGCAGGCGATGTGGTTACGGCATGGGTCTGAAGCTGTGGATCCTTCATGTAGTGACCAAAACCAAATAGCTTCCATCCAAACTGGAAGTTCAGCAAACAAAAACTAGCCAGCTGGAAAGGTTTGATTAAGGATCCGTTGATTTCGGATGATCCTTGTGGCTTGGTGCGTCACTTGGCTTCCGGAACCCAAGAAGGTGCCCAGTTGGCTCCTGAGCGAGTTGCGCGCATGTCGGGCGGCTTGACCCACGGTAGGCATCTTGTCCAACCCGGAGGGACGACACTGGACGTTTTCTGGTTGACTCGCCGGCTAAGGAAGAACACACCAACATAGATAGCATTTTCATAGCACATAGGTCCGCCCGTGCTGAAAAAAGACTTTGCAGGTCATCTGAGAAACTCAGGTCCAAGGCGACTTGCTTGGACCCAGTGCCAATCGGCTTCCCCGTGATCACCCGAGGCTTGCATACTGTGCTGCCTGTTGTTCGGTTCGGAATCAAAACATATCAAAACTAGGTCCCCCAGTAGTGCCCTTTTACCCTTCTTTGGTTGGGAGGGTTCCCCTACTAAAATAGACCACTGAAAAAAGTTGGTACCCTGATTCTAACCTCTCGACTGGAGGACCTAGAAAACGTAAGTCACTCATTTGCCCGGAAGCATGACGTGACAAAATCCCAGGCCAAGCGATCGCCATCCACAGCAGTGCCCAGCTCGAGCTCCAGAAGGCTCTCCTTGAGGCGCCCGAAGCCGGCTTCTTCGCGGTCTGCGCAGGACTAGGGGAATGTCACCGGGGGAGCAAAAGGTTTCCCTTAGCCGAGTAGAGCGGGTTTGCGTTCAGGCTTTACCCCATGGGCCAGTAGGTTTTTTGGGAGCCCCTTCAAAACGGTTGGTGGACATATCGTATATCAAAGAGCCTACCGAACAGTTCCCATCAACGAATACCAATATGACACAGGACACAGTAGCCTCGCAATTTCAGTCAAGTTAGAAAGAATGTGCCACAGTCAACGCGCTGGTCGCATCCTTGCACGCCCCTGTGCGCAATAATCACGTAGAGCCCTAGATTGGACTTATTGCCTAATTGCATGGTTGGTTTGCAGCACAGCCTGTACCATTGTAGTGTGTATGGATGTGTCGAAATAGGAGCATTTTTTCCTGGGTTTCCCTGTCCACCCTCAAAAAGAGAACCCTCAAACACGCGCACGCGCAAGCACAAGCACAAGCACAAGCACAAGCGCACGCACAAGCACAAGCACAAGCACAAGCACAAGCACAAGCACAAGCACAAGCACACCCACACACACACACACACACACACCCACGCACGCACGCACGCACGCACGCACGCACGCACGCACGCACGCACGCACGCACGCACCCACCCACCCACCCACCCACCCACCCACCCACCCACACACACACACACACACACCTACCTATACCAACCTTTACATCCAAAGCTTGGTCATATGTAAAGCTTCGGGCGCTGAGCTTGGAGTTGGTGTCCTCCCTTTAGGCGTCGCTCCTCCGAGCAGCTGGACCTCTTCTTCCAGGAAGCGAACCCACTGCAGCTGGGACGGGCTTAATCGTGATTCCAAGTTGCACCGCGCGGTTTTCGTTTTGCGAAGATCATGGAAGAACAACTAATTTGGCCCATCCATGCTGGAGGCGTGTTTCGCATGCGGAACTTTGCATTGCCCTATGTGTTCCGTGGTTTCGCCAAAATGCACCGTGATCTTGTTCACACTGAACCATTGCCCAGCCAAATTGCTTGGTCAGCGCTTTTATTCCGCCCTGAGGGTTTCTCAGTCAGAATACGCTTTGGCAAACGCTTTGGCAAACGGGAACCAAAGGACACCAGCCACTTCCAGGGACCGATCTTTCTCTTTTGAGAACCCACTCGAAGTCTCCCCTTCCACGCACCCACGGCTCGCGAGTCGGATTTTCAGGCTCATGGTGCGAAAGTACCTTCGTGGCTCCCGGGGCCGTGGTCCTAGCACCGAATTGCCACCAGCCCGGCGGGAGGGCAGTCGTGTTGAAGGCGACCGAAGCAAAGGTCAACCAAAAGGAAAGAGAGTCCAGAATTTCAGGCGCGAGATAGGCACTCTTGCACATGCATGGGAATGATTGGTAACCTTTGTTTAGAAAGTAAAAAGACGTTCAATCCAGGCTAGTGTCTGATGCATGAACGAAAGGTTGCACCCCCGAGAAGGCAGGAGTTCCAGTTTTTTTTATAGTGAGTATCAATCAGTTAGCACACGGCATTCCAACGTTGAGTGCTAACTGTTTGGGCGCTTGCGCAGCGTTTTTTTCCCAAGCCGTGGTTGAGGCCCAACAGTTAGCACTCCAACTAGTCTGGCAGTCGGATTGTTCAAGGTCTTTGAAATAAGGCTTGGCATCAAAATAGCTTTACATGGGCATTGGAAGGAAGGACGGAAGGAAGCAGGGAAGCACGGAAGCGAAGGAAGCAAAGGAAGCAAAGGAAAGGAAGCAAGGAAGCAAGGAAGCAAGGAAGCAAGGAAGCAAGGAAGCAAGGAAGTAAGCAAGCAAGCAAGCAAGGAAGCAAGGGAAGCAAGGGAAGCAAGGGAAGCAAGGGAAGCAAGGGAAGCAAGGGAAGCAAAGGAAGCAAAGGAAGCAAAGGAAGCAAAGGAAGCAAAGGAAGCAAAGGAAGCAAAGGAAGCAAAGGAAGCAAAAGAAGCAAAGGAAGCAAAGGAAGCAAAGGAAGCAAAGGAAGCAAAGGAAGCAAAGGAAGCAAAGGAAGCAAAGGAAGCAAAGGAAGCAAAGGAAGCAAAGGAAGCAAAGGAAGCAAAGGAAGCAAAGGAAGCAAAGGAAGCAAAGGAAGCAAAAGAAGCAAAGGAAGCAAAGGAAGCAAAGGAAGCAAAGGAAGGAAGGAAGGAAGGAAGGAAGGAAGGAAGGAAGGAAGCAAGGAAGGAAGGAAGGAGGGAAGGAAGGCAGGACGAGACTCAGAGCTGAGCAGGGTGCTGCAGAGTTGCGCAGGGTGCTGTTGCAGGGTGCCATGCCAGAATCATCATTATTTCGAAACATCCTGGGGGGGGGAGGTGCCGCAGTTGCGCCGGTGGATGCACCTAAGCGAGAAGAGCGCCCTTCGCCGAATAATGGGGGTGCATGTCACGCACTAAAACTGCTGCGTTGCCATTTCAGTCAAGGGCAAAGACTGTAGTTAGGAGGAGCGCATTGGCAAGCGTGATGATCCGAAGAGTCCTGGCTAACACCAGCTGAGAAGGCGCTAGGGTCTGGCGTGTGCTAACTGTAAGTCAGAGGTTTGGCCGTATGTTGGGCCTTACAAGTTGAGCCTGAGCGGAGTCTTGAAGCTTGCTTAGCCTGAGCGGAAGCTCAAGTGCGTTTGCGCTTGCGTTCGCACATGCCTGTGCGTGGCATCCGCGTTCTCCCGAGCGGAATCCTGAAAGTTTTAAAGTTTGCCCGCCACGGCCTCTCCGCGTGGCATCCGTAGCCGGCTCGAGCGGGATCCCGAGCTGGCTAGCGAGCCTGGCCGTTTTGGTCCTTTCAGCCGCCTGCGCGTTGCATCCCAAGTGGACTCCCGAGCGTGGCGATTCTTCTCGCCGTCGCAAGGCGCCCCGCATGACAGGGGTGGTGGCGAGGTAGCGGATCGTTCAGGACTGATGCGCTTGGCCCGAGCAGGATCCCGAGCGTGTCTGCTTGGCAAAAACTGTAGGAGGAGAAGCGCGTTGGCAAGCATGATGCGAACACTCCTGGCTGACACGGCCAAAGGAGGCGCAAGCGGGTCTGGCGTGTGCTAACTGTATGGCTTCGGCAAGAGGGTCTGACGCCTTTGCGTGGCACCCGTGCTCGCCCCGAGTGGGATCCCGAGCGGGCTAGCGAGCCTGGCCGTTTTGGTCCTTTCAGCCGCCTGCGAGTTGCATCCATAGTAGTTGGCCCGAGTGGTCCTTATTTGCGCCTCGGCGCGGCGCACGTGTTTGGCCCGAGCGGGATCCCGACTGTGTCTGCTTTTGGTCCTCACCAGCGCCTTTGCGCAGCGTCTGTGCTCGGCCCGAGCAGGATCCCAAGCCTCTCTGCGCGGCAAAACTTCGAGCGTGTTTGTGGGCTTTCAAGAGAAAAACCAGAGCACGGTGTTTTTTCAGGATGATGGACTTGTCTTTTCTTGCGGGTAAAGCTTCCACACGGTGGCATTCTTCATAATGTCAGTCGTTTTACTACGGGCGCGCTTTCAAGTCGTAGGAGGCATTGCTTCAGCGGTGGAGAAGCAGGCTTTTAGGGGTGCAGTTGCCAGGCTTTTAGGGGCTCGTTGTTTGTGAATCCCCAAGCCAAATTCAATTGTCAAGACAGTTACTGCCATTGCAGGAAACGGCAAATATTGTAGGAGAAGCGCGCTGGCAAGCGTGATGCGAAGAGTCCTGGCTGACACGGCCAAGCGTGGTGCAAGAGGGTCTGGCGTGTGCTAACTGTATGGCTTCCGCAAGAGTGACGCCTTTGCGTGGCATCGCGTTCGCCCCGAGCGGGATCCCGAGCGGGATCCCGAGCGTGGCTTCGCTTGCCTTTGCAAGGCCCGAGCGGGATCCCGAGCGGGCTAGCGAGCCTGGCCGCTTTGGTCCTTGCAGGCGCCTGCGCGTTGCATTAAACTCCCGAGCGTGACTGTGTTGGTCCTTATCTGCGCCTTGGCACGGGTTTGGCCCGAGCGGGATCCCGAGCGTGTCTGCTTTGGTCCTTACCAGCGCCTTTGCGCGGCATCTGTGCTCGGCCCGAGCGGGGTCCCAAGCCTGTTTGCGGGCGCGGCCCCGGCAAAACTTCGAGCGTATTTGTGGGCTTTGAAGAGTAAAATCATGGCCGCTTTGGTGCTTACCAGCGCCTTTGCGCGGCATCCGTGCTCGGCCCGAGCGGGATCCCAAGCCTGTTTGCGGGCGCGGCCCCGGCAAACCTTTGAGCGTATTTGTGGGCTTTGAAGAGTAAAATCAGAGCACGGTGCTTCGTCTTTTTCTTGCGGGTAAGGCTTTTACATCGTTGAATTTTGGTTACGGGCGTCCTTTCAAGTCGCAAGAAGCATTGCTTTAGGGGTGGAGTTGCCAGGCTTTTATAGGGGCCCGTTGGTGAATCCCAAAGCCAAATTCAATTGTCAAGACAGCTATTGCAGTAGAGAACGGGTTGGCAGGCGTGATGCAAAGAGCCCTGGCTGACACGGCCAAACGAGGCGCAAGAGGGTCTGGCGTGTGCTAACTGTATGGCTTCCGCAAGAGTGACGCCTTTGCGTGACAGCCCCGAGCGGGATCCCGAGCGGGATCCCGAGCGGGATCCCGAGCGTGGCTTCGCTTGCCTTTGCTTTTTCCTTGCGTGGCACCCGTGCTCGGCCCGAGCGGGATACAAGCGAGCCTGGCCGCTTTGGTCCTTGCAGGCGCCTGCGCGTTGCATCCATATAGCTGGCCCGAGTGGCCTCCCGAGCGTGACGGTGTTGGTCCTTATCTGCGCCTTGGTACGTGTTTGGCCCCAGCGGGATCCCGAGCGTGTCTGCTTTGGTCCTTACCAGCGCCTTTGTGCGGCATCTGTGCTCGGCCCGAGCGGGATCCCAAGCCTGTTTGTAGGCGCGGCCCCGGCAAAACTTCGAGCGTATTTGTGGGCGTTGAAGAGTAAAATCAGAGCACGGTGCTTCTTCAGCATTATGGACTCGTCGTTTTCTTGCGGGTAAAGCCTTTACACAGGCCCAGCTGTCCGCTGTGCGTTTGCGATTGGATGCAACATGATGCAACACTCGGACAACGCGAGCTTCTTGATGATGTCGTTGATGTTTGCTACGGGCGTCCTTTCAAGTCGCAAGAAGCATTGCTTTAGGGGTGGAGTTGCCAGGCTTTTATAGGGGCCCGTTGTTTGTGAATCCCAAAGCCAAATTCAATTGTCAAGACGGCTATTGCAGTAGAGAAGCGGGTTGGCAGGCGTGATGCAAAGAGCCCTGGCTGACACGGCCAAACGAGCGCAAGAGGGTCTGGCGTGTGCTAACTGTATGGCTTCCGCAAGAGGGTCTGAGCTTTGCGTGGCATCCGCGCTCGCCCCAGAAATCCCGAGCGATGCTTCGCATGGCATCCGTGCTCGGCCCGAGCGGGATCCCGAGCGGGCTAGCGAGCCTGGCCGTTTTGGTCCTTTCAGCCGCCTGCGCGTTACCAGCGCCTTGCTCCGCGTCTGTGCTCGCCTCAAGCCTGTTTGCGGGCGCGGCCCCGGCAAAACTTCGAGCGTGTTTGTGGGCTTTCAATTGTGAAACCAGAGCACGGTGTTTCTTCAGGATTATGGACTTGTCGTTTTCTTGCTGGAAGGCTTTTACACAGTGTCCTAGCCCAGCTTGAGTTCGGGACTTGATGGCCCAACTGTTCCGCTACGATAATGCATTTGCATTTGGATGCAACATGGTGCAACACTCGGACAACGCGAGCTTCTTGACAATGTCGTGTATTTTTGCTACGGGCACCCTTTCAAGTTGCAGGAAGCATTGCTTTAGGGGTGGAGTTGTCAGGCTTTTAGGGGTGGAGTTATAAGGCTGCCCGTTCTTTTTATTTCCGAAAGCCGAATTCAATTATCAAGACAGCTGTGCTGCCGTTGCAGGAAACGGCGAGTACTGTAGAAGAAGCGCGTTGGCATGCGGAATGCGAAGAGTCCTGACTGACACGGCCAAACGAGGCGCAAGAGAATCTGGCGTGCGCTAACTGTATGGCTTCCGCAAGTGCACCTTTGCGTGGCATCCGCGATCGCCCCGAGCGGGATTGGCTTCGCTTGCCTTTGCTCTTGCCGTTGCGTGGCACCCGTGCTCCAGCCGAGCGGGATCCCGAGCGGGCTACGCCTGCGCGCTGCATCCATAGTTGGCCTGAGTGGGCTCCCAAGCGTGGCTGCGTTGGTCCTTACCTGCACCTTGGCACGGCGCACGTGTTTGGCCCGAGCGGGATCCCGAGCGTGTCTGCTTTGCTTTGGTCCTTACCAGCGCCTTTGCGCGGCGTTTGTGCTCGGCCCGAGCGGGATTCCAAGCCTGTTTGCGGGCGCGGCCCCGGCAAAACTTGTGGGCTTTCAAGAGTAAAACCAGGCACGGTGTTTCTTCATGATTATGGACTTGTCTTTGTCTTGCGTAAAGCTTGTACACGGTGCCCAAGTCAGCTTCACTTCGAAACTTGGTGGCCCAACTGCTTTCGGACAATGCAAGCTTCTTGATAGTGTCGTTTTATTCTACGGGCGCCCTTTCAAGTCGCAGGAAGCATTGCTTTAGGGTTGGAGTTGCCAGGCTTTCAGGGGTGGAGTTGCCAGGCTTTTCGGGGCCCGTTGTTTGTGAATCCCAAAGCCAAATTCAATTATCAAGACAGTTGCATCCTGGCTGGCTGACACGGCCAAGCGAGGTGCAAGAGGGTCTGGCGTGTGCTAACTGTATGGCTTCCGCAAGAGGGTCTGACGCCTTTGCGTGGCATCCGCGTCCGAGCGGGATCCGAGCGGGATTCCGAGCATGGCTTCGCTTGCCTTTGCTTGTGCCCTTGCGTGGCACCCGTGCTCGGCCCGAGCAGAAACTCGAACGCGGTTGCTCTTCCAGTTGCTGACGCCTGTATACGCCTGTTGCGTGGCATCCGTGTCGCCCCAAGCGGCAGCCCGAGCGTTTGTACATTTGCCTGCCAAAGTGTACTTTGTCTATTACACTTGTACTGACAAGTTGCGACCTTTGAGCTGGAGCTGCCAAAGTGTATTTCCTTTACTATACTTGTACTGAAAAGTTGCGACTTTTGTGCCGGAGCTGCCAAAGTGCGTTTCCTTTACTACACATGTGCTGAAAAGTTGTGACTTTCGAGGCGGAGCTGCCAAAGTGTACTTCCTTTACTACACTTGCACTGACAAGTTGCGACCTTCGAGCCGAGCTGCCAAAGTGTATCTCCTTGTTGAAAAGTTGCGACTTTCGAGCCGGAGCTGCCAAAGTGTATTTCCTTTACTGCACTTGTACTGACAAGTTGCGACCTTCGAGCCGGAGCTGCCAAACAAAGTTTCCTTGTACTGAAAAGTTGCGAAAACACTGTAACACAATAATAGCGTTCAACAAAGTACTAGGGCCAAGTAAAGCATCACCTATCCACGCAAGCTCCATGTAAGCCAGTCGACCGCACACCCTTCCTCCATCATAGGCTCACTGGGTTCTGCAAGTTTCTACGCTTAGTGAAGATTTGACACTGTGTGCTTCCATGAACATTCGAGAAAGCGTATATAGCCCTTTGATGTTCTGTTCGCCTGCCCAAAGCCAGAGAGCCCCATGTGCTAGCTGTTGACCGCTGTTTTGGGTTTCAGGGTGTGGCAGGTGTGTGCTAACTGTTCAGGGGTGACGGGGGCATTCCGGCCAACACAGTAATGTGCTATCTGCCTAGGAAAAAGTGCTAACTGATTGATACGCACTATACTACACGTGTGCTGAAAAGTGGAGACTCTTGAGCTGGAGCTGCCGAAGTGTACTTTCTTTACTACGCTTGCACTGGACTTTCGAGCCGGATCTGCCAAATCTACTTCCTTTGCTACACAAAGTTGCGACTTTCGAGCCCGGAGCTGCCAAAGTGTACTTTCTTTACCACACTTGTACTGAAAAGTTGATTTCTGAGCCGGAGCTGCCAAAGTGCGTTTCCTTTACTACGCTTGTACTGAAAAGTTGCGACTTTCGAGCTGGAGCTGCCAAAGTGCACTTCCTTCACTACTCTTGTACTGAAAAGTTGCGACTTTCGAGCCGGAGCTGCCAAAGCATACTTCCTTGTAGTTAAAACTTGAGACTTCCGGGCAGGAGCTGCCAATGCGTACTTCCTGTACTACACTGGTACTGAAAAGTTGAGACGTCCGGGCTGGAGCTGCAATGCGTACTTCCTGTGCTACAGTTGTGCTGAAAAGTTGCGGCTTTCGAGCCGGAGCTGCCAAAGCGTACTTCCTTTACTACACTTGTACTGAAAAGTTGCGACTTTTGAGACGGATCTGCCAAGTGTACTTCCTTTACTACACTTGTACTGAAAAGTTGCTACTTTTCAGACGGATCTGCCAAGTGTACTTCCTTTACTACACTTGTACTGCATTGCGAAAGTTGCTCATTTCAGAAAGCGTATCTCTGCCCACAACCAGAGAGGCATGTGCTAACTGTTGGTCGCCCCTTTCGGTTTCGGGGTGTGGCAGGTGTGTGCTAACTGTTCGGGGCTGACGGGGGCATTCCGGCCAACCCAGGGATGTGCTAACTGTGCCGCCTGCTAAAAAGTGCTAACTGATAGATACTTACTATAGTTTATTTTTGCGCGTTCTGATTGCAAGGCGTCATGTTTGTACGATGTTCAAGCGAGGTTTCTTCTGGGAATTATTCAACCCAAGTGGTTTGCATGATAGGCACGGCTTGTACAGGGCTTGTACAACCATAACCCCCTAAGAGTTAAGATGGCAGCAATTGTTCATAAATGTAGGTTTACTGTGCCTGCTTCTGCTCGCTACATTGCCCAAATGCAATCCCATGGCCTTTCTCAAGGAGCTTACGGCCGCCACACGTGACGACACGTGAGACACGCTGGGTGCGGCGCATGGGGGTTTGCTTTCCCAGCACAACTTCCAAATTTTGGAGCGAGATAAGATGTGTAGCCTGAGCTGGCCAAGGGTGCAGCTTACATCACGCGCTCGTCAACCCGAATGGTTACATGAGCAATTCTTTATCATACTATGCACGAATCCCTATGACTGTTCACACGACATCTTGAAGCATGCTGGCATCCGTATGGACTATAGCACAATCTTGAAGGCCACCCACTTAAGTGAGCAAGGAAGGCAGAATTCTGGAGGCCCTCCCCAGAACCTCTCCCCCCGCGACCAAAACAAGGCCAAGCCACGAGGGGGAAACAAATTAAGAACTAATTGCACAGAATTAAAGCCGAAAGTCCAAAATCAATTTGGAACTTACCATTGAAATAAGGCCGAAACAATATTTAATATTTCTTTTTAGGGCATTGTGCAGAATCAAGTCTAGGAACGTGTTTGCAGAGCATGTTCGTCTTTGATTCTGCCGGGAGTTCAACCGTTACAGATATTTCGAATTTCCCGCAAGCATACCTAGATGTTCAATTTCAGGCCACATGTCTCCTCAACCTTTGTGTATCTCAACGCTTGCTTAAGTTTACTGCTCTTGGCATGTTTTAAGACTTGATGAATTCGGCCCCAGTTTGGCCCCTAGTTGTGCCTGAATTTGGGCCTAGTGCAAGCCCCATAAGCACGTGCCTGAAGTTGTCCTTGATTTGGACTAAATTGGGCCTTTGTCTTGCTTTAGTTTGTGCTTAATCCAAACCTCATAGTCACCCGCCTTCATTCGGACTTAATGTTTCCTTAGTTGGGCCTTAATCCCAAATCCCATAAGGCTTGCGCCGTAGTTTGGCCTTTGTTCTCGACCAACTGGCACAAATTAGACGTTTCCGATCATTTTGGGCAATCCTCAGGCATGCGACGCAAAGGCGAAGCGTTCTCAGTGTTTACCTTGTCACTGTGCAGCGCTTCCGGTCAACCCCCAAGTCTGAGTTGCCACCGCGCCTGTGCGCACCATCCTCCACTCACCACTAAGCACCGACTTCAGTATTCGAGCAACACCCTTCGAAATCACTCGCCGCGGCTCGCTGCTACTTGCCCAATAGCAGCCGAAATGAAGCGAATGACAAGTGCGGCTTACTTGCTTTGCATAGTAGGCCCTTATTGTTGGGGGGAAGTTTGTGAGGGGAGGGGATCGAGAGCCTATGTCACAAGCACCTTCAGGCTCCGGAGGGGGCACGTGCCATCCCCGCGATTTGTCCAGGTCCATGTTGATGGTTCTTGACAGTTTGTTTATTTGTGTCATATGTGGGGTTGTAGCAAGGCAAGAGCCTAACGAGCACATGCTTCACTAGTGCCGAGCCCATTTGACGCATTAAGCATGTACCATCAAGATTCGCATCCATGGACTGGTCCAACTCGCCGTCGCCACTTCTAGTGTTTAAGGCGATTTCTTACGGCGTCATTTCGGCTCGGGATGCAAGGGTCCGACCCTCAAAACACACAACGCGGTGTGAGATTGTCAGGGTCGCTACGGGCAATATGTTTGTCAGTTTGCTCAAAACTCGAGCGTTACGAGCGTTACATCTGGGGCCATCCAAAGGCAGCTGCTAGAGTGAATGCTCAGCTTCATTCCGTTCGGAGGCTCTCAGGTGTTCGGGTTTCTCGCCGTTTTCAGACAGAGTTGCGTCGGCATTCGGAGTTGGCGCTGCCGGGCTGAGGAATCAGCCGGGGAGGGAGCATGCGGCCGAGCGATGGAGGACACGCTGTCCAAACCAAACTTTTGGGCCTTGTGATGATTTTGCAGCCCATGTCAGTGCTTATAACTGCTCAAAGTTTACTTCTACATCCATCATGACATAAATTTGTCTGGCCCTTGTGGACACTTCGGGCAACGGACACTTGGTGTTGCCTTTGTTGACCGCGTAAACCTCTCCTTGGAATCCTTTGGTGAGGTGCAGCGATCCAAGGCACTGGCCGCAGTTTGCAGGGGGAAACGCATCGCCAGCTGGAGATCGAAAGACTTGATGTCGAAGAAGAACCTAGATCACTCGAAACCGGATTTTCTACCATTTGCCTTTGCGCAACCCGCAGAAAGCCCGAGTTTGAAACACTCCCCCCTGAATGAATCCAGGTGCGGCAACACCGGGAAGGGCAGGACAGCAAGGCCAGATCAACAAGTTTGTTTGGTAGCGCAACAAATCAAGGGTTTTGTGCTGTGCAGCAGAGGGAGTCCAACTCACCTCCCACTTCCCAGGACCAACCTTTGTATGCTTTACGTCTTTGCCCTTCACATGAGTGATGAAGTTTGATTCCAAATGACTTAGGGTTGAACGTTGACAAAGTGTTCACTACATCATGCTGTAGCTTTGATCGACCAATATCGGTAGAACGCCACATGATATCCCGGGGTCAAAGAAAAGTTGGTTTCTGGGGGCCGAGCCATTTGTTGACCCGGACCGAAGGCTTTGCCAATGTAAGGGTCACAACTTGACAGTCAGGGCTTGACAAATGAGAAGGCTGTTTGAAACATAGGGGCCTCGACTCGGATACAGCTAGGCAATTTGATGCACATCTGCATTTCGCAGGAGCGTCTCCGTCTCCAAAAACAGGATCCCCACAAGCATCTCCAAAGGCACCTTGGAGCCAGTGCCCGGAAGCGGTTCTCCAGGTAGTGCTTTGGCACCGGGCCAAAGGACGACTTGCCTGGTCTTGGCACACTCCCTCAGACTAACATGGAAGCTTCCAGAAGGCCTCTGTAAATGGAACCAAGTCTTCCAAACAGGTCCTGAAAGCTTCCATGTTAGTCTGGGGGAGGGTATAGATCTTTGTGATTTGGGAGCTCTAATTACTTTTTCTCTTTGGGCTGCAATTTGAATCAGGTTGCTGGCTTGGAAACCATGTCTGGCTGCCTAACATTTTTGGTTGAGGCCACAATGCTTAGAGAATCAAAGAAGACTTCGGGATCCGAGAAGGCCTTCCGGATCATGGAAGGGTTCAGGAAATACTCGACGTCGCGCGTTTCAGTCTGAAAGCCCTTTTGACCTGAGGATTCTAAGGCCTTGGCGGGCGAACACATGTTTTTTGTTTTTTGCCTCTTCGAGTTGTGACCAACCCTTGCCATAGACACGTGCCTGTGACGGCTGTCAGGCAAGCCAGTCGCTGGAGCAGCACTTGGCCCAGCAAGGTTTCTGCCTCTACCCTGCCTTCCCGGAGAAGAACACCCGCACGTGCCTGTGCGGCAACCGCGCCAAATCGCCCACATCGCAAGGTCATTTGTTCAAATCGGCTTGAACCTATTTCAGAGATGCGCAGGCCCTCTCAATTTAGGCCCCATTTCGATTGTCAGCAGTTCGATTCCAGGTGAAACGAGAGATGCCAATGCTGAGGCCACTTTTGCTGGAAGATCAAAACATATTGAAAGAGACGTGTTAGCTTTCTGAATGAAGCATGCAAGGACTCGGAGGCCAGGTCCAAATTATTCATGTGGCTCTCAAATATTGCTTGGTGTCGTGGTGCTGCCGCATATTCAAGGCCCCCAGGTCCAGGGAGTGTGAGTCATAGGGGAACTAGGTTTTGGGTCAAATTTTCGTGCTGCTTCAATCCCCTCATCGCCGTTCCCGTTTCCGAACTTTATACTCCTTGGGAACACCGTTTTAGTGCCAAGTCGAAACCTTTTGTTTATTTTGTTGGCATGTGGGCAACTGAGTTTCGGTGAGGTGGAGGATCAGCCACTACACAAAGTATCATACGGCCGATTAAAGGGCGGTATCACAGCAACCAACAAATTGGAGACGGTGTCAACCGCGGCAAAACCAACAAATTGGAGACGGCACCAGCTTTCCCCTTGCCGTCCGCCAGGTTACTCTGCCCAAAGCTCTTAGATGCCCAGCCTGCTTTCCATTTGAGACAATTACGATTCAACTTCAGGTTGAAACCGCTGGTAATTGGTTTTGAGACCTGATGGGAATGATCAGGTCACCCTTGTTGGTGGTTCGGATTTGTTGATTGGGGATCTGAACCCGTCAGTTCTTGACAGCAAATGGGAAACCACCCCATTTCACCACTGAAAACCACCGAGTCGGCTCCACACCACCCAAAAACGAGGGAAAAGAGCTGAAATGTGGAGGACCTTTTCCATGAAGCCGATCCCCTGGGTATTTCGATTTCAGGCTGCAGCGGAACCAGCTGGCCAAGGGCCTTGCAGCGCGCCTGGGGCGACAGACCACGCGGGCGCCGCAGGCGATGTGCGAAGCGCTTTGGGGTGGCCAGGGGGTCGTGAAGTTCGGCTTGGGCGTGGGATTTCTGTGCTTCCAGGGTGCCGGGTTTATTCTTCTGGGGGCAAAAAGGAAACTGCCGCCTTTAGTTTGGCAGTTTTCGCCTTGAGAGACAAAATCACTGGCGTTGGTGACTGATTGTTTTTTCCGGAATGATTGAAATCACTTGTGGCTTGGTGTTGGTTTCCTATGATTAAGGAAATCCTGAAAGACGGTGTATTGAAGCAACCCAACCTCCGACGTGAAACCACAAGCTGAGTGTGTTTGGGCAATGATTCCCTCGGGACAGCCGAGCAAGCTTGATGTTTGCTAGAACCGGAAGCGAGAAACACGGTTCCATTTCAGGGGGGCCACTTGGAACGCGGGCCTTGTAACCCCTGTGCTTCGAAGCACTGTTGTGCAAGGTTTTCCTAAGGCGACCAACACCAAGCCATGGGCCTGGATGCTGAAGCTCACTTCAGCCCACCGCCTTTTCGCCTTGAGTCAGCCGACGGGCTCCCTCGAGCACACAGATTTTGGCAGTCCCTTCCTAGGCTTGCGCACTTGGAGATTTTCACGACAAGACGACAAGCTATTTTGACCTCACCTGAAAGGTTCTTGGCGCAGTGGCTATTTGTTTGTAGATCTGGGGTGGGTCAAGGTAAACCCGATATTTGGGCGGGGGCCGGAGTGAGCCAAGATGGGGGGGAGCGATTGCGGAGAAATGTTCCATGGCACACCTGACACTTTCGGCAATACCAAAGTGAGGTTTCTATCCCCTATGATTAGTTTGCTACTCTATCGCTGTACGTGCATGCCGCTTTCCCTTTTTGTAGTCCACTACGAACCGCAGATTGGATTTGGGGGCGCGTTTTGGACTACTTTGTTCCTTGAAAGGAGGTCAGAACTGGCATGCAAACCCAGGTCCAGCCCCGAATAGCCCGAGTTCTACAAGGTGTAGATGTGGAGCCCCTAAGAACCCTAATGCGTTCTACAAACGAAGGGTGCATGTAAATGTGGAAGCCCAGTTTGTCACGGCAGGTGGTGTCCAACTTGGCCCAGAGCGGGCCGCAGGACGAGATGCAGCAGGCCATTCAGGAGCACGCGGGACTATTCGGGGCATTTCGGGGGAACGCTAGGATGGACGTTGCCGAAAGGAAAGCCAAAGCAAAGCAGCTTTTTGGGCGGCTCCCATGGACTCGCTTTCGCGGCTTCGCGCTGATCCGGACATTTCCTCTCCCGCCGGGAGGTTCCCAACCTCGGGCGAGTGAGTATTCTATTTGTCGCCGGAAGCGGGATGTCCGGTCATCCCAATCCCGACTGATCGGTTTGGGAGTCTCCTGGGCAGGAGATCAGCCAGTCGACGCTGATGATGACCATCAGCCCCCGCGAGGCATTGGTCGCATCTTGGCCGAGTGTTGGGTGCCTCAAAGGGAACATGAGTTTGCCAAACAGTGCGAGTCATTTTTGCCATTCACGAACAGCATGTGGAGGGTCATTTTGAGGATTTGATGTACTCAGGTTCTGGCGACCGGATCCCTGCAACTGGCAGCTGACATGACAGGATTGCAATGATGTTGCCACACGGTCGCGTGTGTGTTTCGATCCGGGACTTTTGGCGCGAATTGTCCACTTGCCGGGACCCTGAACCAATCAAATACCTGAGGTGGCCGTTTTCTTTGAGCGCTCATATTTGCGCCGAACCGAAAAAGCTGGCTGGTGAGCTGAGATCGAGACTGCTTTAGCGGTCAAAGTTTCGGCTGGCCATGTTGTGAGGGCCCCCGAAAGTCAGACAATGGGGGTCTACTTTTTCTAAAAAACTGAGGAAAAACAAGCCACCTTTTTTTGGGGGGGTGGCCGTCACTGGCGTTCCCCATGGAAATGACCCTGAAATTCCGAGGCCAAAGGCGAGGCTGAGGTGGAACTCATGGGCGCGGAGCACTTTCAGGCTTTCTACCTGCGCCTTGGCCGCCACGGTCGCCAGCCCAAGGAGTGGTTGCAACAGATGCAGCCACGGCCTCAAATACTCAGATGTTCAGTGGCACTTCTTTTTTTTGGGGGGGTGGCCCACTAAAAATTGTCTTACCAAAAAAGGGTTCGCTTTTTTCGCCAGGGTCACTGAACAACTGAGAATCCGATTCGGGCAGACGAAGGGACAGTTGCCAGAAATGAGTGCCTTCGCCGCCTTGGCAAGTCTTTACATCTTCACCATTTGGGTGCGGGTCAAAATTAAACCACAGGGGGGACCGCAGGTTTTAGTCCTTGGTTCCTTTTCCCAGGGTTCCATGTTGGGTACCCATTCTTGACCCGCAGCCATTTTGCTACCAGGTTTTGATTTCGACTCAGATGGATATGTTGCCAGTTTGTTTTTGTTGGCTCAGTTGTCACTGGCTCTCGTATGCTAATTAGTTTTCTCTGAACTTGTCTTTATGTCATCTGCCCTGTTCGATTGGTTCTCAAGATCTTCCTCGAGATGGTTGGTTTGGCCTGTGGCGTCCTGCTTCGCGGGAAGCTTAGCACTCTTTCAGGCTGATTTGCTGAATCGATGCACTCAACGATTGTTTTGCATCTCAACTTGTCAAGTGAAGAGCCCAAACAAACCAACCTTATGGCTCAAACTCAGCAAGTCAGTGTGTGTGTGTGTGTGTGTGTGCGTGTTTGTCGTCCCTTGTTTGTTCTAGCTTATCTAACAAACCACACTACGACTTCAATGGCAAGCTTTGAATCAACCTTGCGTCGGTGGTGCTGTGGTGATTCACTGCATTTTGCAGCTTGAAGATCACACAGTCAGCATGGTTTGTTTCTACATTTGACCTGGCTGACTGTAACCGGCTGGTTTCTTGACAATTTGAGCAATGTTAGTTTGCAGATTGTTTTCGGAAACAAACACCGTTCCGTTCTTCCCGCGCTCATCGTGATTCGAGTGCCTACGTTCTCATCCCGGCTCCGAGTGGGGGCTTGCCGCCGCGTCCGCCAGGCTTTGGCAAGCCGCAAAGGTTGGCTTTTACACTTTGCTACGGGCGAGTCGGGTTATCCGATGAGTCAAAAGATCGCAGGAACAGTTTTGTATCGCTTTGCGATAGGCGCATGGTTGTGAGTGCCTATAACCATATACTACGGCCGAAAACTTCGCTTGCTGATAGCGGCTGCGCGCAACCCGCGCAGAGCTGTGCGCACGCTGCGCCCGCTTATCGCGCGAAACCTCTATGGTTTGCGAGTGTGTCCCAAAATAGGAGTCCTTGCTTGCATGGGCCCCCTGTGTACCTGAGCATTGCGAGGGACACACTTAAGCAGCCGTCGGAAGGCCTCTTCGCCGGAAGGCGAGCGGACAAAATGGCCATTTGGACTTAAACGTGCGTGTCATGCCGCGAACTGCGCGCGTTTCTCGAGTCGAATTGCTTGCGACAAGTTGGCAGGCTTTTTACGTGGGTTTCAAACGGCAGACAAAACTCCCTAATGAGCCTTCACCGCTACTGGGATATTTCAGGATTGCTCGCGGGAACCGCGCGAGCAACTTGCAAAGCTAGTTTGTGGAAAACTTGGGCCAGCGCCGAGATTTCCCGTGCAAAGGCTCGTGTGACCACCCAATCACACCAAGTCTGTTCGGGCAACAAAAAATGTTGTGCCGGGAACATGGTGCCCGTCAAAGCTTTTCCAAGCTAACCCGTGTGTTTGGGATTCGCTGGTCTGGTCGGCGGGTCCGTCAGGCAGCGGGTCCAGAGCGCAGCAGACCAGCTCCTGAAGCAGCGTGCCCGTGAGGCGACGGGGGGGACTGAGCAGTTGGTTTAAACACAAAGTTCAGCTTCTCGCAGGCCATCCTCAGGAAGCGAGTTTATTGCTGTTTCAACACGGGAGGTTGCGTATGAAAACCAGGGTATCTTTACGTTTTCTGCTCACACTACGGCTCACGCATTCCCACGTGCTTTGATCACCTCGTTATTTATGGAGGATTCATGGGAAACTAACCTCATCAATCCAAACCGCCAGTTAGTTGGAAGCTAAAAGCAACTTTTAACCTATTGAGGTCAGCTCAGAGCACCCAAGCACCAATCCAATTATCAGCAGAGGGCGTGCCCCTTTGAAGCTGGTGTTCTTTCGGGTTTTCTGGGCAGTGTCAAGCCCGCGAGCTAGGTGAATCGAACGCGTGAGGACCTCCCATCCAGCATGAAGGGTGTTCCTATTCTTTGGTCTATTAAACTCGCTAAACTGTGATGTCGCCTTTACATCCACCAAAGAAGGGGTACCCTCAATCAAAACGGGTGTGTATGCATTTGGTCCTTTACAGGGTAAGTCACTTACGGTAAGTGCTGTAAGTCGTCCCGGGTTGATCTAAGTCGTCCCGGGTGAGTGTGCCCGTTGTGTTTGTGGATGTAAAGATAGTTGTCTCAAGCATGTCATTTTCTGAAATCGCATAATTCTGTGCTGTGCGCATGCAAAATGTTCATTGGGATGAGGGCACGGCTCACCCGGCGCACGCGCGGCACTCGCACAGAGTCGCGCGGCACTCGCGCCGGCAGCCCTTTTGTCGGGTGTTCCGGGAGAACCAACAGAAAACACTATTTATGTTTGCAGGATAGGAACCCTTTAATTGCAGTGTGCCCAATAGGGTTTTGCCCGGGAAAAGCATTCAACATGAACCCAAACCAGTGAGTTTTGAGCATGTGCGTGCAGTGTGCGGTGAATTCTTGGGGTTGGCAACATCGCCCTTCCAGTTCTGTGCCCATTGTGTTTTTCAAAAATGGGGTGACTTAAAACGCATGGGGTGACTTAAACGGATATGCGTAGTTCCAAGCGGCTGGGGATGGCTGGGGTGACTTAACGTGACGTGGGGTGACTTACGACGCCCGCTTGTAGCAGCCTTTGGGCGTTGCTGGGCCTTCTGTTTGGAAGTGCTTGAATACTGCCTCCAACGTTGACTAGATACCCCTTGTCGGCACACCATTTCGGTGGTGGATGTGGCGGTGCGAAACTTTCTTGTCATCATCTAACATGAGCAAAACTGATGTTTCAAGTTGGCTTGTGCGCTTGATACGCTGCAATCAGGGCGGTGGACGATACGTGTGTGTGTGTGTGGGTGTTGTCGGCCACAAGGCTTGTTTCATCAGCGGTCGGTTGCTGCAAGTTTGGTGAGATGTGTCACGCTGCCAAGTAGTTGGCCACAACTACTTGGCTTAGCTTCATGTGTGTGTGTATGTCATACATCCTGTAAAGGCGTATCCAGGCAAGTTGGTGAGGCTTTATAGCAACTGTTGTGACGCCTACTGGTGGCGCTCAATACGGCAGACCAACTGATGATGACGACGATGATGATGATGATTGGGTGGATTTGGGGAGGGAATTCGATTTATGGTTCCATTTTCCCTGTCAGAGACTAGATAAACGGAACCCGAGTAGTGGGGATGGCGGAGGAGGAGGACGAGGTACACGGCAATGACGATGCTGATGAGGATGCTGATGAGGATGAGGAGGAGGACGAGGATTAGGATCAGGATGAGGATGATGATGATGATGAAGATGATGATGATGATGATGGTGGTGGTGGTGATGGTGATGGTTATGACGATGACGATGACGATGTCGGTGATGATGATGCTGATGATTAAGAAGAAGAAAAGGAAGGAGCAAAAAGAAAAAGAAGCAGAAGAAGACGATAATGATGATGATGATGACGATGATGATGATGATGATGCTGTTGCTGATGATGATGATGAAGATGACGACGACGACGACGACGATGATGATGATGATGATGATGTTGATGATGATGTTGATGCTGATGATGACGATGACAATGACAATGACGAAGACGATGATGATGAAGATGATGATGCTGATGACGATGTCGACGATGATGACGATGCTGATGATGATGATGATGAAGATGATGATGCTGATGACGATGTCGATGATGATGACGATGCTGATGATGCTGATGATGATGATGATGATGATGGTGGTGATGGTGGTGGTGGTGAAGGTTTTTTACATATACTAGTGTATCTTACAATGTTTTTCTTGTCATGGCTGTTGTTGTGGTGACGATTGATTTGGCCAGCCGGGTCTCAGGGCCTTCCACGCCTTCCAAACCCTTGGGCGCTTGTGCCAGGCAGAGGTGAAGGTGGTCCGGGCAGAGGTGAAGCTGAAGGTGAAGATCGTAAAGCGATTCTGTGCTCAAAGTGGGAAGGGGGGACGTTTTGGACTTTCTGGACTCTTCGGAGGAGCACCATCATGAGAAGGAAACATGTTGGCAAAATTGCACTCCAAAGGCCAGCTCCGGAGGTCCGGTGATACAAGTTATGCGTGGTGCAAGGCTCTCGAGCGCTTGGGTTGCGCCCACTGAGCCTGACCAAGACTCAGTAAGCGAAGGACCCATCCAGAACGTGTGTCAAAACAGGGGGAACCTCAATCATGGTAATTTTCCTGGTTGATTTCCCTTGGTAAGCCCCTCAACAGGATGGTGCCTTCACAAAATTCCTTCTCACCGCGCATCCTGGCCATGTGGTTGCTGAGAAGTGTCCACCGGCCACATCTGGGAACCTCATAAGTTTTCGACTGCAAGCCACACTCTTTTCGTCCGTTGCTTGGCTGCTTCAAACAAACTGAACACTCTTCTTCCCGAGAAACGAGCCACGTCTGAAGCCCGACATGTCCTATGGTCATCGGCGCCTGCTTTCTTGGGCAAGTATTGCAAATTGCGAACCATAATGGTAGCGCGTCGTGGCGTATGAATCCTGAAGGAAAGTGGAGGCAATGTGGGGTTTTGGGCTAGTCCCTGAAAAGGGGTATTCTCTTGGTGACCAGTGGTTGCCCTCAACTGCTGGCCTTTCACACTGTGCCGAGCTCCGTACGGTCGGAAAGGGTTAGTGACAAAGCGTGCCTTCTACGATGCCTGGCGCCTTCGCGGTTTTTCGGAAGCAAAACAAAACATGAAGCCCCAACCATAGGTCCATACCGTCTCAGTGGGTGGATTTTCCAGCAGCTACCCCCAAAAGGCTCGTTTGCAAGGGGGGTGTTTGGGGCAACTCGGTGCATCCCAAGTTTGCTCATCTTGAAGCAAAATTCGGGAGAAGTCACCCCTCAACAATGGAATTGAAGGGGCGCGTTAGTTTTGGAGGTGAATTGAATAGATATGGGTGCCAGAAGGCCTCCCCCCCAACCCCCTTGGTCCTTCAAGGGGCCAGGGCCATGTCGGAGCCCAGGGTATCTCCTCCGCTTCTTTGAGCCCGATCTGCCGGATCATGCCTGGCTCAGCTTGCAGCAGAGTCTGATGCTGGTGATCCGAGGCGCATGATGCCGCTCTGGCCGTCTGATTCTCCAATTCCCCAACCTGATCTTCCATTCGGTTGAGAATGTTGAGAGTGTTTTTTCACCAAAAGCAAATCAATATCCCACAACTTGTGGTGTCTAGCTCCAGTTGAGTCGCAGGCTCTCCGCCGCCACTATAGTTCTTGGGAGATTCGCATTGGATGTGTCCCACCCCCCCGGCGTTCTCTGCGGGGCAGCCCTTTTGACTGGGCACGTGTTTGGCAAGGATTTGGCTATGAGGCGTGCCCCGGATGACGGGGCTCGGATTCAAAGATGGCATCGCCGCGGAAAGCGTTTACCTTTTGGAGTAAAGCGCCTCACTTAGGAGCGTCATGCTCTATGGGCTCTATCGGTTTCCTCAGCTTTAGGTGACTACGGCCTGTGCAAAGGGGCAGAAGCAACATAAGGCCCGTGCGGGCGAGTCCCTGTGGGCAAGTTGCTTCACAAATGACACGCGTGCCTATTTCAGCCGCAGTCTCCCCACTTAGGGGCTCCCTCGGCTTCAAACACTGCCAGGCAAATCCTCGTACCTCACGCCATCTGAGCAGATGCTTCTTGATGACAAGCTGAAGAACGTGAACGAGGCCGGCCGTTTCCCATGGTTCACTCTTCATGTTTCGGCCGAAATCGGCAAAGCCAGGGATAGTCATGTTCCCCTAACGCCCAGTGCCCCCCAGTCAATGGCCAAGAGACCACTCCCATCTCCCTTTGTCAGGTCAACTGGCGCCATTGTTTCAGGTCGTGGCCTGGCATGCCATGTGACCAAGATAAAACTGGACAAGGGGGTCTCGCAACAGGAGACTCCTCTACAAAGACTTGTTTTGGTAGTTCCATGTTTAATCCGTGTGCGTGGGTATGTCAATGTGTCAGAATATGAAGAGGCGACGCCCGCAATGGTTGGTTTCCTTTTGGTGGCCCCTTCAAAACCACCCAAAGTTTGGCGCCCCAAACAACACACACACACACACCAAAAAAAAAGAACGCGCACACAGGACAACACGCACGCACACAGCATCTAGTATAGCACACACACACACAGCACATTCCCACACACACAAACAACAGCTGAAAAACTCGCTTATGTTTGCCAGAGTGCACAGTTGTGTGTGCCGAGTTTCATACCTCGGGGGATGAATTTAGACAACTGCATATAACCAATGGCATCCAGCCAAAACACAGCAGCCCGAAAGCAAAATGGGTTCTGGTTGGCCTTGGGGGCACGGGATTTGTAGTTTGCTGGAGGGCGAGGCGAGTTGGAGGATTGCCTTTGGCTGAGGGTGGAATTGGGGGAGTGGTCCTGTTGTTTTTTGCCAATCTGTGAGACTGATCCAACAAGCATGGGGAAATCTTTGGAGTTTGGGCCCGGGGATGGAGCCATTCGGTAATGTGCTTTCTGCCGAAATTGCGGGAATCTCTTTAAGGGTTGGTCCAAGAAGGTTTCCAAAACCTCCCTTAACCCTAAGGAAACAAACTTTTGGGAATCCCTAAAGGGTGGTCCAAGGGTTCCACCCGAACAACGAGCTCTCAACTGCCCACCCCGCCCCCGACTTGCCGCGCTAGGAGCGTCGTGCCGCAACCACCTTGCCGGGCCTTTTTGCGCCCCTGGAGGCGAGGGGTGATGTCCCCTCCATAGCGAACGAGCTCACTGTGAATGTAGGTCCTCTGGTTTCTTACAGAATAGTTATTGGAAGTATTGTATTTGCAAGTTTGGTTTTTAGGCCTCAACCGGCATGTTCAGTAGACATTGCCAGTCAATTACGAGATCTACGAAAAAAAAAAAAAGTCCATTGGAGAGAGATCGAACAGGATCGCGTACTGTAACGTGCCAGCTTGGCAGACTCGTGGGCATCGAACCAACTGCTAACACGTGGGGCCAATCCAGAAGCGTGGGTCACAGCCAGACCTTTCCGCATGTTTTTCGGGCACTTCGCATGCCACACGTGACACGTGTGAACATCTGCGCGAAGATTGGCAATTCCCCAAAGAAGGGCTTTTAGACAGCCGCCACAAATATATATATATATATACATATATATATACATACTTTTGTATATATATACATATACATCGCCATATGTATTTTTGTATGTTTACACCTTCTTCATTCACTTATTCATTCATCCATCCATGCGCTCATTGCATTCCTTTTCTTTGCATTCCATTCCATTTCACTAATTCCACTCGTTCCATTCACTCCATTCACTCCCTCACTTCCTGAGTTCATGAACTTTAAACTTTTTGGGAAGACCATTTTAGTGGTAAATATAAAGTTTGGACTTTTTTTGGGCCATCCAATCCACTCAGCCAGTGAGCTCCATTCATTCCATTTCATTTATTTGTTCAATTATTTATTTCTTCCTTTGCTTGTTGAATTATTTCTTTCTTACTTTGCTTGTTCGTGTTTTTTTGTGTGTGTGTGTGTCGTTATTGGTGTCCGGGATACTCATGTTTATTTGTTTGGCTGTTTAGTGGTTGGTTTGGCTGTTTCTTTTATTTATTAGTTATGTCTATATGTACATATATAGATATGTTATTTTGTTTACTTATTTATTTTTATATTTATTTTCTTATTTATTTGTTGTTTCTCTATTGTGTTACCATTTTGTGGCACATATGTTTTTTTGTTTGCATTGACCATCCAAACACAGGTCCAACCCCGCGGGCAGAGGGCAGGGTGTTTCCGTCTTGCGTCGAGGCGGTGCTTCTGTGCCACCCAGTCATCGTGGGCGTCACCAGCCGCCTGCAGAAGGAGCTGGCCAAAGTGGATAGCGCCTTCACCTGGGGGAGGTTCGCCTACTAAAATGGACTACAGAAAAAAAGGGTACCCTTAATCTATCCTCTCCACTGGACCTAGTCAAGAGGCCCCGGCCAACTTAGTTGAGAGATGTGAGGTCAGGGCAGGAGAACCAAGTTGATAAGTTTTGGGAGCTCATCTGTTCGGGTTGCTTCCACAAAGCCTTGCAAGCGCTTTCGATTGGGAAGTTCGCCGCCATATCCCAAAGGGGCTCGGCCGCAAGGCGTGGCTTAACTTGGCGAATTGCGCGAGCCGAAGGCATGCGTGAGGCTTTTTGGTGACCGCTGGTTTTGGTGCTGCCGTTTTTTCAGAGGGATGTTTGCCCTTATGCCTTTTTGGCGTTTATGTTCAACCGTTGGCTAGCACACAGGGGCTGCGGGGTCTGAGTTTGGTCAGGATGCTTGGGTATGTTGCTGGCCTTTCCGCATTTTGTAGGTGAACTGGCCCGCGCATTGCACTCCAATAACTAACCGCCGCGTGCGCATCTCTGTCCAGCAAAAAAGTAGGTGGCCCAGAGACCGGAAATGTAACCCATTGTCATCACCTGTAAACCCACATAGAGCACTGCCAACTCCCTGCGACCCTAAGGCTGAGCATTTCCCAGAATAACTTGGCTCATGGG
>CAUJNA010001225.1:796810-864310 GCA_963377175.1 Effrenium voratum | reverse complement strand
ATGTACAAAAACTACGCAAATTTGACTCAACTAGTTGTTTTCTTTTTTTTGGGGGGGGGAGGGGAAGACCAACTTTGAAGTACAGAACATGTTCAGACTTGTTCCGGCCAATCCGCTCAATGTTTGAGACGATGTGCTTCAGGACTTAGAAGGCCATCAATTTCTTCCCTCCGATGGCCGTGCCAGCGAGATGCTGCGAAGATGCGCGCCGCGGACGGCTTGGGCGGAACTCGATTCGTAGCTGGGCGGTCGCATCTTTCGCTGCCCGCCTCGGGAAGCCCTAAAATGGGGCGGCTTCCTCTTGGTTGCCTTTGAAACTTGAATGGTCCCTTCATTTTTAGAGAGAGTTGGGAGCAACTGGCAACATTGGTAGTCGACTGCTTGCCCGGATCCAAGTTAATGTTGCACCCACTTGTCTGATTTTGGGGTTCCTATTTGAGGTTGCTGGGGCTGTTGGGGGGTCATAGACAGCGTGCTGGGAAGAAGCGCAAACGCATGAAAGCGTGTTTTGTTTGAACTGGGCTGCTCTGAAACTTCTTAGTCCATGGCATTCCATGGCTTCGGGTGGTTCTAAGCCCTTCCCAGCTCAAAGGCTGAAGGCCTTTTTGATCTAGGAATTCCTGTATGCAAGTTGTTGTCCCCATCGCAAGCCCCTTCTAAAAGCAAGGCGAAACAGTCGCACAACGGGGGTTATCCGCAGAAGCTTTGATCCTCTTTAATCTGTCCGCTTTGGGGTCCTCTTTGGTGGCAAGCTTGTTTTTGTTTGTTTGGGTGGTAGAATCCCCAGATCGAAGCCTTAGACCTTTGCTTGTAAAGCGTGGTTCACCGAAGCTCCTTTCAGCTCAAAGGCTGGCCTCAGGTCTACGAATTCGTGTTTCCCAAGCAGTGCGCAATCCATCACGTTTTCATATACAGCCCTCATATATAAAGAAACTCAGCAGGCCAAACAGTCACACAAAGGGGGTTGTAGCCTTTTGCTCTTAAAGAGTGGTTCATCTAGGCACCTTCCAGGTTAGAGCCTATTTCCTAGATCTAGGAGTTCTTGTTTTGGCAGTGCTGAATTTAAATGCTGGGAAATTGGGATTAAGTGGCAATACCAAATTTAGAATTGGCAATACAAAAGTCAGTGTTGCGAATTCAAGATCAAGTCTTGGCAAGAATACTCTTGGACTTGGCAATGCTAAACAGAGTTATTACTGGGAATCTCGGTTTAGCTCTCCCCAATACAGGACCATTGGCTGAGAAGCTGGATCCAGTATTGGTAATGCTAAATTGTTTCGTTGGCAAAACTAAATCAAGTTAACTCAACCCCATTGATATTGGATCAGACGTTCGTCAGCAGGGTTGACAATTTGCCTGCGGCGTAGGTTCTTCAGAGCTTCCCAGCTCAGCTTTCTGGGTTTCATGGGCTGCAGCCATGGGGTTCAAGATGTGTTACTGAGCCCGCCGGCCGGTTTGCATGATTTCGCCAAAGACTTGCTAGAATGACCCCTATGGGGATCCCTGTCCGGTTCATTCCCAACACCCAAAAGGTCATTCCCTACTGAGCACCAGCAATCAGATGAGGGTCCGAAATGTTTGAGGCTTCCGTTTCAGTCGTAAAGTTGCTTCTAGCGGTTTCTGATCTCACTCCCTGAGATCCCGGGTTTTATACCCTTTTGGAACACCATGTTTGGCAGACCAAGTAAAACAAGCAACAGGTTCAGCCGGTTTCTGCCTGCCCAATCCACGGAAGGGAGTTTGGAAGAGCTCGATGTCTGAGGTCAACGTGGGCGGGCCATTCAACGGATCCACGGCGATCGTCTACGAGGATTTCCCGCCAGCGGCTGGCCTGAAGTCGGGAAGCGTTCCCAGCGCGCCCGGCGAGCTGGGGGGACGAGAGGAGCTTGCCGATGGAAAACTTCCGGATGAAGCCCTCATGAAAGTGTTGAATCGAAGGGAGGGAGGGAAAACCAGCCACAGAAATGAAGCCCACGCAGGTGAATGGGCACTTCCACAAAGCCCTGCCTGAGATCGATCGGCAGGTGATTCCCTCTGGAGAGGGGGAGTCTGCCTGTTTACCGCCAGGTTTGTGGACCCGTGCCCAATTCCCAGACACGCAGTGCTGTGTTCAACTCTTTTTTGAGGGGGTCCATTCAGTTCAGCTACCCCAAAAAGTTGTCCATTATTATGCCTGGGGCCGTTGAACTTTGCACCGAACGTCAAATCAACAGAGGACTGACGAACCTTCTGGTTGAGCGGGTTGCCACTGCGTGGGTTAAGCACGAAATCTAGCAACCCTTTTTTTGTCAGGGAAGCAAAGCGAAAACAGCTAAAGCTGCAGCAAGGCTGGATCTCCTATTGCGGGGGGAAGAGTAGAATGATTTTTGAGGGGAGGGCCGACAGAGGGTTTCTATGCCAAGCCGTGGTTGCTGCAGGTATGGCTTTCTGGTGGGTTTCCCATGGAAAGTGAAGCCCCACAGAGTCGCATAGAGACATTTACTCGGATACCAAGCATGCCCGTTTCTCTCAACATACGAATCGAACCCGCAACAATTGTGGTGTTGCTGTCAGTTTCTCGTTTGAATCACCCCAAAAAGGGTTCCTTCGGAAACAAGGTAGTTCATCTTCAGAAATCCTACGAAACGCGGGGGGCACCACCCGCCTGCTGAAAACCGCCCAATACTGAAAACCGAAGCACCTCCCTAAGCTTTTGCTCCGTGGTAAACACTGGACAAAAACCAAGCAGGCACAGGCACGGACACGGAGACAGACCCACACCCACTTACCCACACCAACCAGAAACGAAGCTGCTCACATCCTCAGCCCTTGAGATCCTCAGGTTTAATGCTGCCTAGTTTGTGGCAAGCTCACAAGCAGGTAAAGCGAGCTCATGAAGAGAAAGATCCTTTTTTGGGCTCTTACTTCCAGGTTTGCAATTATTGTGAAACATATGATCCATGTTGAGCCCACGGAATGGAATTTCGAAACTCTGCCGAAGTGGTGTACCTTCTTTTAGTTTCCCCGGGTGTTTACCCGAAACACCCGCAACACTGAAAGAACATTCCCCGTTTTTACCAGACAATAAAATTGACCTCAGCTGCAACCAGGTCAAAAAAAGACCTTGGACAGGTCAGGCGAAACACCTGCCCGCAACATCTGGCGGAAAATCCCCGTTGTTACCAGCCAAACCCCTGATGCGCCCGGACAAAGACCCGGGAAACTCCCCCGTGCGGTTTTTCCGAGGCGAGCCGCGAGAGCTTCTCGGCGGCCACGGGCTCCGGGGGCTCCTGGCGGTCCTTTGGCAGCCGTCCGCCGGAGGGGCTCGACACCGCGCGCTGGCGAGCCTCGACGAAAATGGGGAAGGGCAGGGGGGTTGTTGGGTGGGGGGCAAGGGGGGGGGGGGGTGCAGGTCCGGTGGGCAGGGGGGGTTGTTGGGGGGGGCATTGGCGAACATAAAAAGCCAGATTTTCTAGGACAACCCATTTTGGGAAGGTAGTTTTGAGTCTGGGGGGGTAACCAAGACATGGTCCGACAGATTGGTGGAATCCCCAGCTTCGGGTGTTCCAATGGGTAGGGCATTGAACTAGTGTCCGCAACCGAAGCCTTCAGGAAAGTCACCTGGATCTCAGCCGCAGGTACACCGCCCGTGTTCCTTTCGGGTTTTAAAGACCCGTGCCTACGGGGAAATGGAACCACTGGATGTGGTTGGAGGGCTGAGGGTGCTGGCCCAATGAAAGATTAGGACAGTGGGAGCATTTGATTTTCTAAACAGAAGTACATTGGGGAGTTCCCTTTCAAAACACCAAACAGGGTCGTCAGGATGTAGTTTCAATCACCCAGTTTGTGTGTTCCTCAAAGCAACCCCCAGGGTTGTTAGCTGTTCCATGCTGTTCCCCTTACATGTGAAAAATCAATTCCTACAACTTTCTGTGAAAGCTCCCAGTCCACTTTTACGTGGCAATCGTTTGTTTGTTGGAGGGTCCATGTGAATTCGCATCTCTCGCGCATGGGGCCAACCCCCAAAAGGAAGCAGTCAGCTGGATGTGCCGCCAGCCTTCCTCGCGCGCCGCAGGCCCGGAAGACCCAGCGAAGCAGCTGCCGCCTCTCACGGAGCCACGAGACTTGTGGCTGGAGGACTGGCTCTCGCCTGCCTTCCGCGTGGCGGTAGGCACCAGGCCAGCCCAAAAAGCCAGACCAAAAAGCCAGACCCATTTCCTGCCCAACCACTTTGTGGTTTGGGTGTTTGCCTCAAAATGACCCAGAGACTGAAAGCCGGACCACGAAAGGCCACCTGGCTTCTGCACTGTTTCGAGGGTTTCAGGTTTTGAGGTGTGGCGCCTCATGGCCGGACAGGATGCTTGCCGAGACCGGCGTGCGCAGACTGCCGCGTCGGTGGCCAGCAGATGGGGGGATGCCCGGCAAAGCAGAACTGTGGCTGTTAAAAATCGGGTAACCCCAAAATGGGTTGCCCTGGTATATGGAAACATGGACTAAAATCTGCGATCCAATTCCTGGAGATTTAATATTGATCTACACCCAACTCAGCTTCAAGAGTCATCATGCTTGGTCCGTTTTAGATACTCGACCCCATGCCCGTTCTTCTATGTGACCAGGCGGGGTACTTCGGCTGATCTTTTGCCCCCGCACTATGTAAAGCCTGCCACTGTCTTCTCACCTCAAGTAAGCTGGCATTTTGGGATGCGCGGGTTCACCTGTCCCGCATGCCGACTCCCATTTTGAGGCACGCCGCGATTAAGTGTCACAGAAGTAGAGGGTGCCCTGTCCTTGTGTCCAGGTTTGTATCAAGCTGTGGTCATGTCGGAGTCCTAAGCCGGAAAGATCAAGCCGTTGACTTTGCGAAGGGTTGTCAAATCAGGTGGCTTGTGAACGCTGTGTTGTTCAGCATGCTAGGGGGCAGCTTCTGGAGCAAACTGCGGTGGGACTCTAACATGGTTTGGGTGCTTTGCAGATTGGGCCATGCTCGCAATCCGTTGATGCAAACGGTGACGTGACCACTACCAAGTCGTGCTAGATGCAACCCCAAATTCGGGCAAATCACACCACACTTGCCGTGAACCTGAGAAGGTTCCAGGCAAATTGGATCAGACTTAGGCGAAGCCTTTGGCAAGCTTTTACTTGCTGGCAGGCCAGAGTAAAATCTGGCACCTGGTAGACGATGAGATCAGGTTTTTGCATTTTCAAGGCCAGTCGGAGTGTAGGCCAAGGTCTTGACATGCCATGATTCTGGGTCTGCCCTCGGGCTGATAGTGCATGAGTAAAAGAGTCCGCATTGCCTCGTACAGCATGCTGCACCATTGCGCTTCATTCTAGGGGTTGATTCCCCGTTCTTTTCAACCATTATTCTTTTCAAAAATCAGCTGTTTTTGCAGGGTTTTGGGTGGTTGCCTGGAAAGAATGGAAATGGAAGGTTGCCCTAGATTCATTGCTCCCTCCAATCCACCCCGCTCCCCGCACTGCGCCGATTGCCGCTTGACTCGGCTCGGACGACAAAATCCGCACGCGCCGAGGAGAGAACCGCCGAGATGGTGGCAGACGGTGAGGTGCGCAGCCGTGGGATTCCCAGGACCTATCCCCCGCCTTCCGGGTTCACGACTCCAGCAATTTTAAAGTGGAACCGGACAGAAGGGTTTCTTTAAACGCAAAACGGTGCTCCAGGACCCACCTGTCAGGTTCCATGTTGATTGGTGGGAGGGTAGATATGAATCAAACGTTGTAATTTTTCACTGACGGAAGCTGTGGTGGAAAAGCACGCGGAGGCAGCCAGGTTGGAGTTGTTGTTTTGTTTGACCCCCCAATTCATCACCCAAGGCATGCTGGGGGCACGAGGCGTTTTACCCCTCCAAAAAAAGAATCCGGAATCCGGCCTGAACAGCTGCTGGGTTTTTGGGGCTCAAGGTTGGCCCGCCAGGCCTTGCTTTGCATAGCCTCAGGAAGCAAGCCATCCTCGCGTGGTTTGTAAGGCGAAAGGAATGTATGCGCCGGAGCGCTCGCCAGGCCCGATCGCAGCAGCGTGCCTTGGCAGACCTGCACCAAGCTGGTTGTGAAGTTGAGTGTGGCCCTGTCGGCGGTGGGTTCTAGTGACTGGTCGTAATTTCCAACTATGCCTTGGGATAGGGAGCCAACATCCCGAACATCCCCGACTGATTTTAGAAAATGCTGGTTGAAAAGGATTGGGATCAACTCCTAGAGGTTTCTTCTCCGGACCCACCAACGCATGCAAATTGAAAATGGATCGGGGTGGATTCGTGCAGAAACGACATTTCGCATCTGCAGCGTGACAGCTTAAACAGTCCGCTTCCTGAGTTGGCCGTTTAGCGGGAGAATAAGGGCTTCCAAACTGTAGCCCTTGAATCTATAGTTCGTGTGTCACCCGGGAAAAGCCACTGGCCATTGCCTGGATTTCTTCGCCAGGCGCATCGTTGCTTCTTGTTTGGCAAAACCCATCAGGTGGGTTGGTACACGGACCCATGGCCAACCAACCACGAAAGCAGATGCCTTGACTTATATTGTTTATTTGTTCGGTTGCCGCAGTTGGGGCGTTTCAGGCCAGATTTCTTTGGGTTGCACCGCGCATGTCATTCAGCGGTTTGCACCCTGAATCTTGGCGTTTGTGGGAATATGCCCAGTCCCCAACTTCGGGTCGGGCCCGCAGTGGCTTCCCTTTGTATCTCTATGGCATTGAGTGTTCAGTGTATGTGCACAAGAGGGCCTTGGGCCAGGATAGTTGCGTGAGAACACGGCTCACCAAAGCCGCGTTTGCCGCCCCCGCCCCCCGCCTGGTCAAGTGAGGTTACCGCTCGTGGGCGATGTCATCTCTGGTACCCCAGGAGGCGAGAGAGTGGAAGGCACTCCGCGGGCAGACAGGGAGCCGTTTGACCCATTTGAAGCAGGGAGGGCCATTTCTTTTTCACCTTCTATGGGGTGGAAGACGCGAAGGCAAACCCTGGCACGATTCGAACGCTTTACTTGTCCGAGCGGGAAATTTGCACCCCACTTCATTTTGAGCTCACTTCGGAGGGCATTGAACGCCCTTGCCTGTGCGCAACAGCGGCGCTTGCTGATATGAAATGCTACAAAGGTCTCTATGTATGTCTAGAGGGGCTTTGTCAGCGTTTGTGTTGCGCAACTCGGAAGAGGGCTTCATGGATTGTCATGCTAAGAAAGTTGACCAGAACAAACCTAGAGCTTTGTTTACCTTTTCCCCATGGGCTCCACACCCCCAACCACCCACGGCTATGCCCTTAAGGTGACGTGCATACCCTGACAGGGCAGCTGCGCAAGTATGCCATGGGTTCCCCATCCGGAGGCACACCCTCTCTTCTCTGACCACCAGGGGTCTAGATGGAACCAGGCCAACCCATCACCAGACTAACTCAAAAACATAAGAGATGGACCTTTCAGTTGTCAAAACCTGTCTGGCCAGCTTGCTTCTTCAACCTTTGTCTGCGTATGTGTAGGCAACGCATCTTATCTTACATATACTAGTTACGTCCTTTTGTTTTGACAAACTAAGGGGACCTTTAAATAGCCACCCCTCGCCCCTGACGTGGAAGATGTTTTGGTTGGTTGCTTCAGGCAAAAGTGCTGCCTTTTTTCGAAGACTTCGCCTCCAGCTGTGATGCCATCACGAATCTGGGCTGAACAATATATCAACCTTTTGATTCATCCGGAGGACCGGGCTAGTCACCCCTTTTAGCAGCGAAACACAGTCTGGCGAGTTACATGAAGGATTGCGTTGATACCAATTAGAGTCCTCCGGATCAGTCCGAAGTTAACATGAATCAATTGTTGGGTTACGCTAACACACAATTGGTATCAACTGGTCACGACAATATGAAACCCCGCGTGATATATTTAGCCCTGAATGTGTATAGGAGTGTTGGCCCTTGGGGTTGCTCGGCGTTTGAGCGCTCCTCTGTCACTGGGCCTTTGTTGGATTGCTCATTTGCGTCGTGCCTGTCGGCAGTTTTTGACATAGGGCGTTATTTGATTGCTGAGCTTTCAGGGAGGTTGTGTTTGAATTGTGTGAACGTGGGCAAAGGCCTGAAAGGGTGTCTCCTGGCAGCGAATTCTAGAGTTGATTTGCCTGTTTGCTTGCTTGGTTGGGGTGCTTTCTTGCTCACTGCTTCTTTGCCGCCGGTTTGGTTCACTGTATCATCATTTCTTTGTTTGCGTCTTGGTTGCCCTGGTTGGTTGGTCGGCCAGTGAGTCGGTTGGTTGGTTGCGTCTAGGTTCGTCTCCCCTCGCTGCACACATCAGACGTTCTGCCCTGCTCTGCATTGTTGGGCGGAGAATTTGCAAAGTGGCATGTTGATTTGCTTCAACTTGCAGGCCAAAACGGCAGGAACACCCAATTTGCTTCGCAGAAGCCATGTGCCCTCGCATGTTGTCTTGTTTCTTGTGGCTGCCCTTTTTAGCCAAAATTCATTCGGAAGTGATCGAATAGGGGCTCTGGAAGACTGCCATCTTTCTAGGGGTACCTTCCCCATTCTTTCCAGGGATCCTTCTTTTCAGGAAACCATCAAAAACCCGGGGGAAACAGCCGGTTTTTGAACAGAACGATGATTAAAAAGAATGGGGAATCAACCCCTAGAATCTTGGTTGGAAAGAGGACACCTGTTGCTACATGGCAATGCCTGGTTGGGTCAATAAGATGCTTGACCCAGCAAGCATTTGACTTGAAACCGCCAGACTTGAGCTACCACAAGACAGGCTTGTGCGGCATGTGAATACTTCAAAGCACATCAGTAACGGTGTTGCAGTTGTTTGTCAGCTGTTTCAGGAAACCATTTCCCATGCTTTTTGGATTTCCACCAGGAACCCGAAAGTGGATGGCATAGACCATAGACCCTTCTACTTTCTATCCGGCAAGTGTCTGGCTGTATCACCCATTTCGACCCATTCCTTCTGTTTTTGTTTCTGTTTTTGGGGCATCTGTTTCCCAGGTTGAAGTCTGTTTTGGGTTGCCATGTGGTTGCCTTGCCAACGCTCACCCAAAGCACGAGGTCCAAAGTCTCCGGGAGCCTTTCTGCGAGCCCTCGCCTGGAGGAGCTGTCGGAAGCTGGACGGTGCTTCCGTTGCGCCATGGAGCCAACTACCTGGACCTTCGTCCTCCCGAGAAAAATGGTTTCCGCCTTTGAAGGGGGTTTGAAACGACCACTGAGACACCCAGACGTTTCCCAGAGTTTGAAGGTCCAGGAAGTTGTTTTGTTTATTGCACGCTTCCATGCGAATGTTAGAAGGAGAAGTTCCAGCTTTGCATTCTGAACGGAGGATTGTACTCTTGCCATTTGCGAGCCCCACGTCCTTTCCAACTTGAAAATGGCTTGGCCGGCAGGAGCTGACGCTCAGACCGTCGCAGCTGGAACTGATGCTGCCGGAAGGATGGCCATCCTCCCAAGGCGTGGGGAGAGTGACTTTCATTTTCCATCTTACTTCGCTGCTGCAAGCGTTATGTATGGGTCAAAATCAAACCAGGGGACCGCGGGATTTAGTCTTTGGTTTCCACTTACCAGGGTTCCATTTGGGGTACTGTTTTTTTGACCCACAGCCGTTTCATTTGGCTCAACCAGTGTCAGGTTTGCTGATTTCCTGTGCTGGTTCCCCGTGAGGGTTGGTTAGGTCCTCCTTCGTTCCCCGCGTGGTACGAACAGAAAAAGTAAAATGGCGGGATGATCTTGCACGCGGTGCACAGGTAGAACGACAAAGTTGTAAAACGGTACAATGATGAATCGGCAAATCTAGAACTGAAAAAGTGTCAGCGCGAGGCAGCGCGGGCTTAGCTGACACAGCTGCAAACCCTGGCTCTGCATTTGCTGCTTTGTTGTGTGTGAAGGCTGTTCATACAAACTGCAGAAGCCCGAAAGGGCTCGCAAGGCTACTGCCTGGCAACACTGCCTCACTGGCGTGTGCAACGCGTCAACATATGAGAGTCAAGTCCCCTAAACAAGACACACCCGTATGTCCCTCCTCAAGGCGCTTGGCGCTGACTCTTGCCACATTTTGGGATTATTCGCAAAGCATTTGTTTTTGGAACTGCCTGGCATAACGTTTCCCCCGTGTAGGCTGACTCACATGTTTCATTGGGGGGGGGCTTTGGAATCATTGGAAGTGTCGACATGAATAGGTGCAGGGATTATTGAGCAGAATGCTTTTCTTAAATTGGCAACATTCAAAAAACGTTTTCCCACTACTACCTCCACCGAAGAAGCGGAGTAGACTCAGGCCAAGCAAGCTATAAACAAGGATCAAGGGCTGGATCAAGGGCCACATGTCTTTTAGCTTCATGTATTTTGGGCTGAAACCTGCGAAGCAAAAGCGAACACCGGCAAACTGAAGCGCTTGCTTGGCTGTGCACTTGAAAGTGCACCTGTCCAGACTGATATCGGAGCCGGTCCGATTGAGAACCATCAAAAATTGGCCAGTGCTTCCATCCAACAGCTTCGAACTGCTGGCGAGTGGCTGTCCTAAAATTAAAAGTGAAGAAGACATATTGTTTGTCAAGGACAATCTCCATTGAACCAACATGACATCTACGAAGTCGGCTCGTGCCTTCACCGTGAGTTTTTGTGACACGTGCCACTAATCATGCTCCGGCATATCCTAAGATAAGACTTTCGTAGGGCGTTCTTACAAGGGTTGGGATTCAAATACTTCTACATGATGGGTGAAGTGAACGATGGCATGGGATCGACCGACGTTGACTCTCGCACTTGTGGAACGCGACGGTGATGATGATGATGATGATGATGATGATGATGATGATGATGATGATGATGATGATGATGACGATGATAATTGTGATGATGATGAATGATGATGATGATGATGATCATGATGATGTGGTGATGATGATGCTGATGATGATAATGATGATGATCATTGTGATGATGATGATAATGATAATGATGATGATGATGATGATGGTGGTGGTGGTGGTGATGATGATGCTGATGATGATGTGGCAGGAAATTGCAAAGTCATGCACAGCGCCTGGAAACGGCGCTTGCACCGCTCACTTGCGATTCAGGAAGCGCAAAGCCAAGCTATGATACTGTAGTCTACTATCCAAGTTGCATAGGAAGCACTGGGTCATGAGGGTCGGGGTTTCTTCATTCGAGCCTGCCAGGTCTCCAACAATCAAAGTGGACTCAAAACACTGGTCTTACAAAGCCGCTGCTTTTCACTTCCACACTGTTGAAACAGACCCGGATTAATAAACCCGTCCTATTGGTAGGGCGGTGTTTCCTTCGAAATGTGATGAACCCCAAGTAAAAGGGGACGCCCCTCTATTCAGCTAGGGCTTTGTGCATCTGGTACTTACTCGGCCCCGTCTCCTTCGTTGCTCTCCATTTCGGCACGCCCCGTATCTCCAGGCTTTGCGCCAAGCGAAGGCCGATCGAGTGAGAAGGAGCTGGCACCGAACTCCCGCACAAAAATCGACGCGGAATCCCAAAGGGGGTGCCCCCAAAAGGAGTTTCTCTAACAGTGGGCGTGCTTTCCCGGTTCTTTCTTCGTTTGCAGGGGTTGTCTTCGTCCATATGGTCAAATCCCAGAAAATTTAAGCATGTCCAAAAAGATGATGCTACCCTTCAAAAATGGTGCTGAGGGTCACCGGGGTTTTCGTTCTGGTACGATAGGTAGGGAATGCACGAGACCGGGTTTTGGGAATGAACCAGAAGGGGACTCCCTTAAAGGACCCCCGTCTAGACCAATTTTCTATACTGCACCAGGTCAACCACACACTCACACGGGGTGCACTTTTTTTTGCATGGCTCGTGCATTGTTTTTTTTTGTCCTTGATTAGGAGGTTGATCACGCAGCTTTACCCGGGTTTTGTAGGTTTTTCACTTGGCACATGTTAGCCAGGGTATATTTTGCAGCCAAGATTCAAAACAAGGCCAGAATCCGGGGCAGCCCGAAAACCACCAAAGCCAACAGGACCTGAGCCAACTTGAGCCATTGAGACAAAATGGCTACGGTTTGACTGAAGTTGCTACTTCGCATTTTGTCAACTAAATTGCTTTTCCAAAATGCAGTGATTGACCTGCAGTATTTTTCTTATGGTATGGGGGCTGCCTTGTTGCATTCAATCAATTCTGACGAAAAAGTGTCCTGAGGTTGGCTCTGCATTTTATGAATTACTTTGGGGTTGGCACATGCGTTCTAGCGGCAAGGATGCAGAGCCAACACCGAGTTACAGTACAGACGGGTATCTGAAAGGAAACCATAGGGGATGGTTTACGTCAGGGTCATTTCATTTCTCCTTCCCCGCCTATCGAACAGCAAGTTTTGCAATCGGCACCCGAGGCAAAGCCCGACCCTAACCAGAGTTGGAACCCTTTTCGGGGTTCACCGCATTTGATGAGCCCACAAAACAAAGGAACGAACACGGGAGGAACGAAGTGTTCCGAAGTGTTCCGAAGTGTTCCGAAGTGTTCCGAAGTGTTGAGGTGTTATACAAAACGAGTCATTGGCAGTTTGAAGGGAGAGCTCAAGGAGCCTCAAAAATCTGACTTTTGAACAGACCGGCCCAGTAAAACATGAAAACTGGCCAGAGATCTTGAGCAGGCTTTTCATACGCAAAATGGAATCCCGAGCATTCATCAAGATTGTTCGGAATTTGTAGGCTTATAGCACACGAGTATGGAATCAGGAAACACGGGCTCCTGGGCCACAGCAAAAGGCGGCCCATGTCGAACGGATTTTGGCTACAGGGCAAAGATATGTTTGTTCACAGCCGTTTTTGTGATGTCCATGTGACGCACGTGTGCAAATCATGAAGCCCGGCTCGAAGCGTGTCTTGTTTCAGGGAAGTCCCACAAAATAGTGGCTTTCCTTTGGGCCGGGCTTTCCTGAGCCAAAAAGGCCCATAGGAAAGGCCCTCAACTTGTGGATGCCCACTTAAGAAACTACTGGGTGAAGGGTGAACTTCACGTGCTCGACGTGCTTGTTTATCCGGCCCCCAACCCCTTGTTCCAACCCCGATCGTTGATTCCCAGCCTTTACGTTCCTCGCTCCAGTGGGTCCAGCCAGGAGGGTGATAGTGCGAGCACCTTGGCTGCCAATGTGACTGATATTGTGACTTGGGATTTGGCCCATCATTTGCCACGACTTGCTCAATGGAGCTGCTTTTGGCGTGCATGCACACAGAGACTCCCTCGCATCACATAAGATGACATCACATCACACAAACAGACACATCACACGCATCTATCGTAAATGCTGGGGTGGCTGACCCTAGGCTGGTTGAAGGCATATCAAGACTCGATCGGCAAACAGCAACCTCCGGCACATGCTAGTTGTAGCGATTGAATGCTTCCAGCAAAGTGAGGTTGGAATTTTGTTTCGGGGTTCTTTGTTTTGGCGTTTGTGGATTCTTATCTTTGGAGGTCACGATCAGGATGGATCTCATTTAGTCTCAGAAATTTTAGTATGTTTTTGAACTGATGACCCTAGGTGGATTTTTGCCCACGCACCAGATGTTTCCCCATTACGATCCACAGCCATACGGTGGATGGACGAAATGCTGCACCGCCTAAGAAGCCCTGGACTGCTGATTCTCCTGTAAACGCCAACAAACAATGGGCTCCCATGGTTTCAAGCTGGTGCAGGATTTCGTCCATCCAGTGGGTAGCCAGTGTCCCTTGTTTCCAGTCCTCTGGTTTTGCCGGGGGCGCAGCCATTCCGGCAGCTGAGTGGTTGATGGCTCAGACTTGAATCGAGTTTTTGGTTATATTTTGGGTAGGGAATACCCTCGCCCCTGAGTCACAATCCATCCACTATATAACCCATGTTCGCCCCTTTTTCGAGCTTGAGGCCCGGCTTGGCCGCCCACCACGCCGCAGCAGGCCGGTCTCAGCGAAATCGGAGATGTCATGAAATCGGAAATGCCCAAGTCTCAAAGCAAATCGACCTTTTGGTTGTTCCAGGTTGGTTCGTTATTAGTCCAGAAGTCACAAAAGGTTTGGGTGTGTGAGAAGTAGAAGTAGCACGGTTTTTCACACAAACCCAGGCAACAATGGCAACGCCTGGACACCACGGTGACACCAGAACATAACCCACCGCTCTGGGACTCGGAATGGGCCCGGAATCTTCGCTACTTAATTGTGTTGGGAACATATCACTTGAAGGAAATCCCGTCAACTCGGTTTGGCAATCATTCTCAAAAGCGATTTCGCAGCCAAGTATGACTGATTGCGATGACCAAGAAGAAGTATTGATGCGGGCAGCCGCCCTGACTGATGGAAAGCACATCGACTACACCCGAACAGCCCTGATTAGCAAAAAGGCGCAGACTGGCAGACCGACCCTAGCTGGCGGAAGATGCCAAGGACAGTACGCGGACTACCTTGTATCTGCAACAAACTGCAAAGCAAATCAAATGGACTGCGCCATGCCATGCCCTGACAGGCACAATATGCTTGGCAACTTGCATGGACTACGCCATGACATGTCCCGACTGGCAGACATGGCCGACAAGCAATGCCCAAGTTGGAAAGCAAGGTACCAGACTAGATGACTGCTTTACCTACAGGGAGCGCGTCCGGAATTGCTTATTTGCAAACTGGACGTGTTCCGAAATAGCGAGAAACCGACTTGTAAACATGTTGTAATCCGGCAACCCTCGCCCCATGATTGAGTCAAGACTTGCCCCCCCCCCCACCCCCCGCCCAAGGCTGGCACGGTGTCCCACACATTGCAAACAGGTTCAAACGTGTGGCCCATGTGCTGTGCCTGGCATCCCCTGCCAGTTAGGCTTTGCTTGCCCTTTACTGCCTCGGGGTTATTACCAGGTAGTCCATGTCTTGGCTTCCTTTTGTTGGCTTCCTTGTGCTTTGCCTGCACGCCCCAAGAAAAGGGGATGCTTTTTGTGAGCAGCCTAAGGGCTCGTTTCGCCTGGCCATTAGGTGGGCCAATGGCTGGCGCAGCATGACGCTTTACAAAGCGTGCAGAGTGACTCGGCTGGATTCGGGGGGGGGGGGCGGGGGGGGGGGCTGTGTTGATGGCCTACCCGCAACGGGCCTCGGTTCTCACCTTTGGTTTGCAAACTGGGGCCATTTGGTGTCAAGTAGCCGGACTCCATCCAAGCGACTTCATCCCATTTAGCATAGCAGGGCGCATAGCAGGGCACCCAAGTGGCAAACCAGGTTGGCCGCGTGTCTCGCATTTTTCCAAAGGACAGGAACCCAGACGATCACGTTCTCTTGCGGTTTCACTTTTTTCTACCCTACATCTTCACATCAAACTAGCTTTCTCCCCCACACAGGAGACCATTTCTTGGCCGTTTCACCCATGTGATTCCAAGGCTCCCTTTGGTTTCCTTCTGAATGTTTCTTTTGGAAGACGCGCGTGTGGTCTCAAAGTCACCAAAGCATGAATGGCAGCTTTCGTTTTGGGTTCCTTGAAGCCAGCTGGCTCCTATTTCCGACCCAGCCTCTAGGACGGTTCTCAGAACCCTGCTAAGAGCCCCCAAGCAGGTTTCGTTCCTCCTGTGGCTTTTTGCGGTTGCCGGTTCTTGGCAGGGCACTAAAAAATAACCCATCCTTGATTCTCCCGGAGAACTAAAGGAAACACCATGCGCTTTCAGATTCTAAACCTCCATTTTGCCCCCGGTGCTTTCCTCAAACTACAAAAACAACCCAGGCGACGACGTGAAGCCCACCTGCGCCTGCGGCTGGAAGTCGGGCTTCCGCAAAGATCCCATGAGTATGGCGCGGGACCCGGCCTTGAGGGAGCCGGCGTTTCTGTTGGCAGTTCAGCGTCGTGGTGTCTGTTTGGGTGTGTTTCAAAATACGTGGCGTGACCCAAGGTGAGCGGTGTCTTGTCTCTCGGATTTAGCATTCAATGAGACAAGAAAGAGGGGCACAGTTAGACGAACCCAGACACAAGCGCTAACACAAAATACAAACACCAACAGCAGAAACACAAACAGCGCAAACGCGCAACCAACACCCAAACCACACACACAATACGCAAACACACAAACACAAGCCACAAAACAGAAACACACACAAGCACAAAACAACAAACACACAACACGCAATCACAAAAAACAACCTAGGGCTTTTTTTTGGCCCTACGCCCATTTTGGCGCCATAGACTTCGTCAGGCGGAGGTGCAGCGGGTTCGCATCCTGGAGCGGAGCAACGCGAACTTTGCCAAGCGCCGGTGAGGGGTCAGCCCTTGCGATCCGATCTGCGCGGGATCCGCGCGATCCGCGCGGGATCCGCGGGATCGACTTCCTTGGGGTGCTAAGTCTGACTGTTGTTCACCCTTTTTTCGGGGAAGCCCAGGACGGATGGATGCGGTATAAAAATTCTTGGTAGTTGGACTTGCTGCCCAAGGCATTTAAAAGGAGGGCGCGGGAACCACTGAAAGCCAAAGAAGTTTGTTTCTGGAGGTTGGCAAGACTCCTCTTTGAACACGCTGAAGTCCTATCAAGAGTGTGGATGTATGGCACGTGGCTCCCTCGCGCAAAGCAAGACATCGTCTTCGTGAACTTGAATTGGTTGACTCTGGTTAAATTTTTGTGCTTGGCGCTGGCAGCCTTTGTTTGCCAGAGCCCACAGACGGCGGCCCCGAGAATATCTCAGCCGCCTGCCCCACCCACTGTGGGGACATGGTTGGACGCCTGATTCCCAGGGGTTCTTCTTACTTAAAACAGAATCCTCAGGTGACTGGCTGACTCTGGTTGGTTCCCACTACCATTGAGGACCTGATTGAAGTTACCGCGTGCAATGTTCAGGTACACATCTGCCATGAATTGATCCGGCGCCCATCCGATCCGAGAACATCCGCCGCAACCAAGTTGCTGGAGGAGAGTTTAGCACCCCCTTGCCAGAAGCGGCGTGGGCGACAAACGAGTGCCGGAGGCGTTGCTTGACGTTGGTTGATTTCACGCAATGCAAGTCACCCAGTCTCTGGTGCCATGGGTTTCTCAAACGTTTGTTACGCATAATTAGTGTTTATGTTGTAATTCGTTTTTTTGCAGCGTCTAAATGCCAAATGTTCTCGTTCTTTTCTCCGTGTCAGTGTCATGATTGTTTGCGCACCCAGTGTCGGGATGTTCTCTTGGGGCGGCAGGGATTTTTGCGGCAAAACTTGCTGGTTTTGGTGAATTTCCCATTGGCCCCATTTGCACGAGTAGCCTGAATTGGGCTTGACAAAGCTTCTTGGACGGCTGTTCCCATTCCTTGTTTCAGATTAATTTTACCCACGTCATGATCAATCAAAAGAGGGTTCTCCGTTTGCCTCAATGGCCAGTGGGCAACAATGTATGCCCAGCTCACCTCGCGCACCCCGCATTCCCGTTGAGGCTCATCCCAGGGAGAACTTACCGAAGCAACAGCGTGGGGTGAGAGATCGCACATTCCAGCCTGCAGAAAGAGCTTTGTTCGACATCCATGCTGTTTGTTGCTTTCATTCCAAAGGATTCCCTTTGGAGAACACCAAAAGAAAGTTCATCGAATATGTTGAACTTGTCCCATCAAGCACGAGGTTCCGGCCTTGTCAGTGGCATTCGGTTCAAGCCCCCCACGGCATGTCAATTTTGCACGTAATGTTACATTCAAGCATGTAAAATGGCAAGCACGACAGGGTCTGAAACACTTGCAACCAATTCCTATAGGACGTCAACAGCAATCGCCAAAATGTTTTGCGCGGTCTTCCGGGCACTGCCCGGCTTTCCATGCTCTGCATGAACAGCTTTGATGTTGCATCTCCGAATGTAACTGAAACTTTGAACATGTAGTATGAAAGGCGTTTGCCCCAGTGCCCGTTCCACACTTGAGGCAAAGCGCGCAAGAAAAGGACTCATCTCATCATCTCTCGCATGCCTTCGATGAAAGAGGTGCGTGAACCAAAACTACACGCATTCACCCCCTTCATTCTCTCTGGGCAAATTAGAGTCCTGGTCGTGAACACTACTCACTCCCTGAGTTCTTGGACTTTAACCACTTCTTGGGTCCGGGTCATTTTCGTGGAAGCCAAAAATTGTCCGAACTTTTTTTAGCCTCAATTTTCGTGACAACTAAGTTTTCCTCCTTTTTTTTTTGGCCCCAATTTTCGTGGTACATGAAAGGTTCGGAGGTTTTCCTGGGCCCATCCTTTCGCCAGGCGCAGGGCCAGCTGGTGGCGCTGAAGCGGGCGCAGACGCCCAGACCCGTGTGGTGAAGGGCCGAAAGGGAAGGCCCAGATGGATGTTCCAGACTTTCTTTCTGGGAAAAGATTGGTTTTCCAGACTTGCAATTGTTGGAAAAGATAGGTTTTCCAGACTTGCAATTGTTGGAAAACATGGGCTTTTCCAGACCTTCTTTTTTGGAAACGATTCGTTTTCCAGACTTTCTTTTTTGGAAAATATTGATTTCAAGACTTGCCATTTTGGACCTAGTAGCTGATGTCACTCGGATCACTCAAGCATGCCAGTCATGTGGTAAGCTGCTCAAGCGTAGCACACGCCGTCATTACTCCAGGGGTGGCGGGTTTGAGGCACAAACAGATTGCATCCTGTACCAATTCACAGCTTAACGGCTTGACGTGACTCCCAAGTCCGGAATTTGTTCATTGACATGTTTGCAAGGTTTCGCGCGGCCACAACTGTCGATTTGCCTTGCCGTATTCGCCCTGGATATGGCTACGCCTGTGAACCATTCATAGTTCTTTGGCATTTGCCAGCACAAGTCACCCAACTTAGGGGCATGTCACCAAAAGTTGCTGGTGCTCACTAGAGACTGATCTTGCGGGTGTTGAGAATGTTCCCAAAAGAACACCAGAGGGATGTGTGTGTGTGTGTGTGTTTTTTTCCAGGGTCGTTCCAACTTATTCCCTGCCTATCTAACCAGCAAGAAACTAGGTCCAGTAGTGGGGGGGTTCCCCTGCTAAATTAGACAACATAAAAAATCAGGTACCCTTATTCTAACCTCTCTACTGGAGGACCTCAGAGAAGTTAGATTCGCATTTTGTGCAGGGGTCAACTTTTGTTTTGCACCGCGAACTTGGCCAAAAAGCTTCACGAGGCGCGCGTGGGCCAGCTCTCGGAGGCGAGGAGGAAAAAACGCTGGTGGGTGCTTGGTGTTTTGTTGGCTTAGCCCATCATAGCCCAAGTGTTGCCGAACTATGTTTTGGCCTGTTGCCCATTGTCAAGCCAGAAGTCAGATTTGGATGGGTGTCAGCCATGCGCGCTCCATGGCAGAGGCCCTGTCGAACGTAGCAAGCCCGTCATGTGGTCATGTGGTCAGCTCGGAGCTGTGGGGCCAGTCATCCAACCTTCAGGGATTTGAGCTGACTATCTCACGTGGTAGTTTGGGTATAAGGGTAGTCACCGTTTGAAGCAGAAACTGTGGCCGTGGCCAGCCTGAGGAATGCGTTTCTGGATGCTGCAACACCGACCCTGTCATGTGACAGGAATCGAAACGAAGCAAGTCAAAGGGCCCCCAGTCTGACATTTTGATGCCTTTGGAGTCTTCCAAAAGTTGCCGGCCTCTCCCTTGAGCGTGTGTTAAACGGACCCAATGAAACAGCACATGGCAACAAAGTTCCTGACAAAACTGAGGGTTGCTCAACGTGAAGTAGAAGATTCTGATGGGCGGAACAGTATCCAAATCAGTTTCCATGTTTGCCAGGTCAATATCCCTTGTCAGGAATTTCTGAACCTCTTGCGGGGAGCAAAGTATAGCTGTTTTTGGGGTAGCTATTGCGGGCCCTTTGGCCATGTTGGGTCTCCTTATTCCATTGGCCCGCAAAGGTTCGAGTTCTAAGCGTCGACGTGGGGCGACGAGTTCCTTCAAGATACATCCTGAAATCGGCCAAAGCCTGGAATGCTGGCTTTACTCCAGCCGCCGTCACCTAGCGATGGCTTGGATTATGTCAAGGTGAACTTGGCCCTTTTGCCCAAAGCAACGCGCGCTACTCTTTCGTCGCTTTTGGTTTTTTGTCCCGGTTTATTGGCGCGGCCGGTTTTGAAATGAACCTTTTTTTAGACATGTGTCGTTATGTTTCTGTCTTCGCTTGCCAAGAGCAAAAGCCCAATGCACTTGTTCTGTGTGCTTCATGTTCACCCTGGATAAATAAACCTAGGTCGCAGATTCAGCACAAGAGTAGGACCCCCTCTAACATGGGGCACGAGAACTCCTTTTATTCCTACCATGAGCTTAGTTAGTACTCCCCATTCATTCACTAAATTGCCAACAGATCTAGGGTTCTATACAGGTGTGAATTGGTGGTTCTCCTTTTGGTGTCCCTTTGGATTCACCAAAAAAGGGGTACGAAGCCTCCGACAAAGACGAGCCCATATGACTTGTTCCCGCCCAGATTCTCCTTCAGGTTGCCTCCGACAAGGCGCAAGAGGAGGCTCAGCTCTTGATGCGCCTCAGCCAGGAAGGGCTGGGGGGGGGTCTGGCTGCAAGTTTCTCCTGGGAGCTCCAGGGGCAGGGAGGGGCCTGTTCCTTGCAATTGCTGGTCTTCTTGCATTCAATAGGCGGAATAGTGCAAATGTGCCACTAGCCTATTCATTAAAGACGGTGCCATGAGCTGTGAATTGGACATATTTTGTTGAGAGAGTTTCCGCTTGGAAGGGCAAGTCGGACAAATGTTCTGAGTTCATGTCCTTCCAAGCTTTGCTTGCTTCAGTTCACATCTCCCTTTGATCGGATGTTATTCAGTTGTTTGGTCCAAGCAACATGGTGACAGTGGGGCCTGCGCGGTTTTTTGTTTTTTTTTGTAACGCCCTTTGTCGATGGATGTCGGCGATCGATGGATGTTTAGCCTAGGACAGTCTGAGCACCCTCCCTCGAATGAAGGAAGTGGAAAATCGGGGCTTCCCCAAAAGAAAAGCTTTGGTCTTCCAATCCGATCGTCAGCTTCCATGCTTGGAGGGAGGGTAGTTTCAGAAGTGACACCTTGTGAGTTTGTCTTGCACTGTTGGGAAGCAACACCTGACGTGGGAACGAGTTGTTGCTGGCCCACAATGTGTTTTGGAGGGGAGCCTTTGTCAATGAAGCATGCAGAAAAAGCAACCACGGGGACCCAACCTCAACCTCCCAAGGAGTTATATGACAATGGGAACCCCAGATTCATAACCCCCTGGCGGTTGACGAATAGGAGTGCTGGTGTGTGGGGGGTCGTTACCTATTGGAGGGGGGCACCCATTCAAACGGTTTATGAATCCAACGTCAACATTACTGTAGGGTTTGCTTCCCATTCTTTTCAACCATCCTTCTTTTCAATAACCGGCCGTTTTCCCTGGGTTTTGTGAGGTTTTTTGGAAAGAAGGATCCCTGGAAAGAATGGGGAAGGTACCCCTAGAATTACCCCCGGGCAGGTTGGGGAGTCACAGGAGTGCCCTCATATTCTCCAGTGCTTTGACTTCCGGCTGGCAAGCACCACGCTGCCTGTGCCCGGCGCCCAGAGGGGGCCGTTTTGGAGGGGTTGGCTGACCCATTTATGTAGTTGAAGGGAACCCAGGATGAGTCAACCTTTGTTCCGCAACAATGACAATCGTTACGGTTATGTTGGCTTGCGAAATGTTTTGACGCAGTGGCTCCCTTGATGACCTACCATTTACCGCCCACCTATGACAGAAACCCAGGATTGATCAACTTCCAGATGAATGACCAGAGTGGCCTAAAGATGCGGATCACTCTTTGGGGGACCCCCCCCCCACCAACAGACAACAAACACAGCAGGTTGACAAATCCGGGCTTGACAGTAGCAACATGGCAGGAAGCAAAGCATCTTTTCCTGCACAGGTTTTGTACAATGGTTTCCCCTGGTTACCAACTGTAGTGGCAATTGGAAGGGCAAGTTAATCCAAATGAGGAATGGGGAAATTTTGCTTTGAAGACATTTCATGAACCTTCCATCTTCCAAAACCCCCCTGTCGGCTTTCAATATTGTGGCAGGGAGGCTAAATTCCAAAGCCGACCTGCACCAAGTAGATTTGACCTTCATCATGCATCGGCTCGTCTTAGCAATGTGAGCTCACAGTTTGAACACGCAGAAATTGTTAAAAGGGCGCACGTTCCAGGGGTTCTGCGTCGGTCTCTTTTTCAATGGGGTACCCTTTGCCAGGCGCACGGTCACTGACTAAAATAGCAAGTTGGTAAGTATGGAATTTAGGTGGAATAGCTCACGGAGTTGTTTTGATTTGTTGAAAGGCGAACTTGAAATTGTACGATTTGCAATATGCAATGGTAATTGAGAACGTTAGTCTGAAACGAACTGTTTTGGAGAGCCCCAAACCCCCTCCTCTAAGTCCAAGCACGGTGCAATCAAGCCAACGGGCCTTGAGTGGCGAAGGCCGTTTGTGGCCAATGCGGTTTTCCATTTGTACGTGGGCGACCCTTCAAAAGCAAGCCCACAAAATGCGGATGGCTGCTTCTCCACGGGAAAGCCATGGTCAATGAGGCGCCACGACTTTATGCGAAGTTGTCTGAACGACGCCTCGGAGATTTGCCCGCGTAGTGGTGGAAGGCTCCAGGGCTGAGACAGAAAGAAGATAAGGGGAACATTTGCCCCAGTTGTAGGGGTTAGCCTGAAATGGAAGTCAGAGCACACACGCACAAGGAAACACCGACACGAGTATTCACGCAGACACACACACACACACCCACACACCCACTGCCCCAAAGGGCACGCAAGCACAAGCACAGATGCAGACACACACTCACGGGCACGGATGCGCAGATGTACAGACACAGACGCAGACACACGCCCACAAGTGTGACAGCCTGTTTTGGGCAAGCTCACGCTTTTGCAGCCAAGTCGTTGTGGTGAATATGCAGCAAGCAATGCTTACCTATGATGCGTACTGTATGCTTTTGTAAAGGCCAGAAATCCCAAACACGCGTTCAACGAGGTAGCCCTTTGCAACTATTCGTGGGAGGAGGCTTAAGGAAAAAGGTTCTAACTTCTCCAAGAAGGTGAAGCGTGTTGGGTCCTCTTGTTTTCATTTTCTGTGCCAGGGGGCCAGCAAAAGACCGGCTTCATTCAGGCACCCCTTGGGTTAGCTGCTTTGTGGTTTTCCAATAGGAGTTGTGGGTTAGGATTGGCCAACACTCCATGAACGGACAGGTTTTGTGACTGGGTCCCTTTCAAGGGACCCTCCGGACCCTCCAGAGTGCGGGCTTCAACGCCATGGACGAGATGCTCCACCTGGAGATCAACGGCATGAGCGGTTTGTTGTGCCGCGTGTCCATCCCTAAGCAGCCCTCCGGTTGAAAGGGGAAATCTGGGCGGGCCGAAATCCAGGGAAGTCGGTGGCAGGGGGCAGGAAGGAAGAAGGAGGGTCTGGCTTCCCTTGGAAAACGTTTCCATGAAGGATAGCCTCAACAAAACACACACCCATTGATGAACAGGAATCGCAAGCCTTTGCAAGTGTTGTAGTGGTGATGTTCCTTGCACGCCAATTTGGGATCCAAAGAGGGTCCCCCTCCAAAGACTACACATGCTCTGGGATAGAAGTATTGGTTTGGAAACACCCAATTAATGAAGCTAAGGGTTTTCCTCAGATTGCTTTGTGGACATACTAGGATAGTGACATGTGACGAGACGGGTGACGGGTGTATCTGTGTCCGTGTCTGTTTGTGCCTGTCTGTGTCTGTCTGTGTTTGTCTGTGTCTGTCTGTGTCTGTCTGTGTCTGTCTGTGTCTGTCTATCTGTCTGTCTGCCTGCCTGCCTGTCTGTCTGTCTGTCTGTCTGTCTGTCTGTCTGTCTGTCTGTCTGTCTGTGTGTTTTTGTGTCTGTGTCTCTGTACCTCTGTACCTCTGTATTTCTGTTTGTCCGCGTCTGTGTCTGTTTTTCTGTGTGTCCGTGTCAGTGTCTGTGTTTGTGCCTGTGCGAGTGTGTGTGTGTGCCTGTGTGCGGGTGTGCGGGTGTGTGTGTGTGTGTGTGTGTGTTTCTCGTTTTTGTGTGTGTGTGTGTTTGTGCTGTTGTCAGAAGGAGCACGCACACGCAGGCAGAAATGATGGAGGAACGAACACCAAAGAATGATGGGCGGCTCTCAGCTTGAAACAACTTTCCAGTCGACACGCCGCAGAAACATTGGACCCTTGCCAAGCTCCATTTGGCTTTCTTTGTCAAGGGCACATTTAGAAAAAGGCTTGAGCAGATACCAAGTTCCACCTGTCAGTGTGTCAAGCTTGGGGCCATTGGTGTGTCGGCAAAAAAAGTTTTGACAAGCCCCCAGAAGGAGACCGCTCCTTCACAAGGTACTGCGGCCAAGTCTGCCGCATTCGATTGGGGCAGCAGCTTCTTTGCGATATTCTGCCTTGCTGAAGTCGATCACACACACGCACCTGAAAGAAACGACCCTTGCCATGTAGGGCAACAATCCCCTGTTTGCCTCAACTACCCGCACCAGCAAATCAATCGGAACCACATCAGCTCATGCAGCCCATTTCAGCTCCATTTTGTGATCCGAAAATCCACGCGACCCATGCAAGTTCGTATTCCAGTGTAGCCCATGCGACCCATTCCCATGTCTCCATGAATGCCCATGTAGCCCTCTTTTCAATTCAGCTACACCGAACGGAAATCACAAGGTCCAGCATTGACGAGCTCAAATTGGCCATAGAGGTGCCTGGGCGGGGGAGGGGGGGGAGCTGCTTCCTTGATGTGAGCAACGGTCAAGATCTGGGTGCCCCAGCCTGCACCGCCGCAGTTGCCCCCAAGAGTGGGGTGATGGATGGCTTTCAATTTCCCACCCAATATGTCAGTCAGGGAAGACATCTGAACACCCAACTCCCTGGGATGTGTGAAGCCACCCATGCCCAAACCCCCCCTAGCCCAAGGCTGCCACGGGCATCCCTGTGCCCGAGCAGCGGCTCTTTGAGGGCAGCTGCGCTCTGAAGTCCACGCTGAGGCGCCGAGTGAAACGGACTCGGATCTCTGTGGATCTCTGTGTTTCGGCCGCCCGCAGCGGGGTCCATCACCAGTTTTTTTTTTTTTTTTTGGGGGGGGGGTTAAGGAGTATGGGCCTCATATGGCTGCGAGTCAATTTATAAGGTCCGGAACAGGGTCCGGAACCCACATGCGATCCAGACCTCCGTTTACGCGTTAAGGCTGGTGTTCGAGAGAAGCCTGAGGTGCTAACGATGGGTTTTGCTTGTCGAGCTTTGGTAGTTGGGGCTGCGTGGCTTGTAATTATTGGGACTTGGATGGAACTAAGCAACGGTCCTGTTGACAGATGTGTTTTTGGAACGGCCTATGAATGTTAAAGGTCAACCCCGCCGCAATCTGTTCGATACGGTACGGTAACGGTTCGATACCGCTCTCGGTCGTCACATTGTTGAAACGACCATGTTTACATGCAGCTTGCTACCAAGTGCAAGCCACTCGCGTAACCGTTCCAGACCCCGTTCCAGACCCGTTCCAGACGTGTTCCAGACGCAGCGGAGCAATTTGCCACCAAGTCCACATGCACAGTAGCTACGCTTCTTACGCGGCCCGCCATGCCGCTGAAGAAGCCTTCAAGGAGGTGCCGTATCGTACGGCCGCGCGCCCCTGATCGCTTCATCCATCCATCTACCCATTCATTCATCCATCCATCTATCCATCTTACACTAAATGAACGTGTGCTTGAGGACTCCACACATGTCTTCCCAGAGGTCCGGAACAACCAGCCTTGCGTAACTGACTCGTTCCAGACGTCCGCGTCACCGCGGAACGTTCCACACCAGAATATTGACCCACACCCATATTTTTCAATCCGGGTGTACTGGCAGTGTGGGCAGACGCGAAGTCGATAGCATGATCATCATGATGATAGAACTTAATGTTAATCCTAGGCTTAGGGTTGAACGTTGACCAAGTGTCTGATTTGCGGGAGGGGAGGCGGGGCAAAGTGTCAGGGGAGGTAGGCATGTCCAAACACGAGGGTGTGTGTGTGTGTGTCAAAGCTATAGTTGGATCCCATTCAGCGTGGTTTTAGTGCCACACATCATGGCCGTCACCCATCTTGGTGCCACACATTTCTGGAACCCCCATTGATGGACCCGTTCGGATTCCATGGTGCGGCACCCTCATTCACTAGGCAGGGGAACCTTAAGGGCACTTCAGAAGGAACGGCCCCTAGACAAAGGAACGAGTCGAATAGGATAATTCTTTTCACGCAGACTCTTTGGCCCAGGCTTGCTGTGCTAGGGACCAAATCACTATATTACACATTCTTGCGCTTTGATCATGACGTAATTTGGCTTATTCGTAGCCCACCATCGAATCCCTTCCCTGGCACATTTCCATGCAAGGCCTGTGAGTTTCCAGGGGGATGAGTGCTTTTCTTTGGCCGCAAGAGTTTGGGAGGCACATTGGAGCACCTTTTCCTGGCCTTCGCCTTGCTCCCACATCCCACACTGAAAGGAAACCACAAAAGGAAACTACGCCTCTGTTTCTGGTGTTTTCCAAGACCCTCTGTTTGGCGTTCTCAATTTCTTCAGCTACTCAGCTACGCTAGAAACGGGGGACACCGAGCCCTGCCCCGCTAAAAATCTGTTTGGTCTACCAAAATTGGCACCAAGGAGCCGGTGAAACCGCTGGATGCTTCGGCCTTGGTAGGTCCCTCAGTGGGGATCCGCTGAGCCTGGTGCGGCGCACGCCGGAGCAGATGCAGTGGCTCGAGGCCGGGCTTAAGCAACATGATCCGTGGACATGTTGCTTGTTTTGGCAGGTGGCATCATGTTTAGCATCACGCCACTCGCCTTTCAAAAAGAAAGTCGTATTCGGGTCAACATGTTGACCATGTCCGAGGGTTGTCAAGGTCAGACACTAAATAGGTGGTTTCTCCCTTGAACCTACGACTTGAGCGGTGACTTTGATCCTGCTAGAAGAATGGGGCCAGTGCTTGGGATGGTTTCCCTCCCTGCCGAGGAGGTCCAGACCTCCAGCAAGAGCCTTGCCAAGGCGCCGCTCGAGGTGCGCTCTGACAAGGAGAGGTTTGAAGCTGGGACGCGGCACGAGATCTACCTCCACTTGAAGGGGGTCACGCTTGTTGTGGTTTTCTCTGTATGATGGTGTGCTGGTGATGCATAGCAACTCGCATTGCCGTGTTTTGTTCTAGGTCGCACGCGCTCGGCAGGCTGGGGTTTGGTGTTCCCATGTTTCACCATCTTCCGTTGGGATGGTCAACCTGAGTAAGCAGGTGACCCTTGTATCTTAGCTGTTTCGACTCTTGGCACCAACGTGTGCTCCATGCAACCATTCTGACATTTCTTGCATTCAACCTGTTCACTGTAGCTTCCCTTTCTTTTCTATAGTCACATGCGCATGTCGCGTTACCAGCGATGCGTAATTCCCCCCCAAGTTTACCAAATACTTCCCGCTGGTTGAACATGATGTTCGCCAAGTTGACCTGCGATTCTTTGCGCCAGTGTATTGAACATGCATGTACCAGTTTTGTTTGGTTCTTCGGTTTTCACGAGCAGTTTCACCAACTGCTTGGTGTTTTGCTGCAACTGTTTATTGTCCGCTTTGCGGTTCAACTGTCAGTTCCCGCCCCCAACAGACGACTCCGAAGGATAATAGGAGTACAGCAACTGCTCACTGAAATGTAAGGAGTGCATACCCGCTTTTCCTTCAGCTTTGGGGCGGGGGGGTTGGTTTGGAGGCAACCCTCTTGGATTGTCAGTGAGGGTTGGTTGCATGTGCTTAGGCAGGTATTGCGAGTCCCGAGCAAAACGCGCGGGTTTTTGTCGGTAAATGGGAACCCCCGGAACGAAACCAATCTACCAAGAGGACAGCTGATGCAAGGAAACCAAACAGATTCCTGTCTTTCCTTGGTTCAATATGAAACGATTGGCCCAGCGGCTTCGCTCAGGAGTGCCCCCCTCCTTAAAAATGGAATTGGGGGAGGGCCACCCCTGAAATTTCATGTATAGTTCCATTTTCCAATTTCATGGGGAAAACTGGCTGAATCCCCTCCCCCCCTCAAATTAGGGGGCTTCGTCAGGACATCGTCCTGGCGGCGGTGGCGAGGAGTTGGCGCCTCATCCACCTGGCGGCGCCGGAGCTGCAGGAGGACCTTGACGTGATCGAGGATGGGACGAGAAAATGGGCTGGGGTTTGGGCGGTAGGCGATGCCCCAACGCCGAAGTGAGATTCCCAGTTCCCTTGGTCAATCCATGCCCATCGCTTCTTGGAAGGTAGGGGGTTCTGGGTCTGTAGAGACTCTTCACCGATTGCGCCCTTTTGCAGGCCGTTCATGACACGTTGGCTTTTCAATCACCAAAAAGAGCACCCTTCCAATGGAATCTGCTTGGGGCCCCTGAAAGGAGCAGCAATTTTACGGGTTGCCCTCAGGGTGCCGCCGTTTTTTTGGGGCTCAGGGCCCACTCTCCCAATCGAAGCTTAATCAAATGAGGCCGCCACATGTTGGCAGTGTCTTACCGGAGGGCCTTTTTCCAGTTTACTATTAATGATGGCTATTATTAGGTTCCATAGGTTTTAGTTTTAGTGTTTTGGAACACTTCCCACATGGTTGCTCAATGCCTACGGCAACTTTTTTGGGGGTCGTATTCAGAGAAACGTGATCACTAGAGGTGTGGAGTTTGGGTTGTTTGGCCCAAAGGCATGGGCTTCTTCGTGTGGCGCTTTGGTTGCCGGGTTGTCATCTCAGGGACTTACAGAGCTCCTTTGAACTAGTCAGCCCCGGGCCCGTCCCAAACCCTTTTGTGACATGTCGGGAAAAACCGGGCCTCATTGAGCTGTGCTTCTGCCTATGTCATGAGGCACTCACCTGCGCGTAGGACGAGCGCAATTTGTCGTTCCATACTCACACTGACGATTGTGGCAGATCCTTATAGGGTCTCACCAAAAAACATACACTTGGCCAGGTAGTGATGATTTTCAATTGAGTTCGAGGGGATCCCCTACAAAGGCAGGTGGTTGATGGACGTCGCCGGACAACATGCCCAGAAATCGGCAGGAGGCGTTGGCCCATGGAGCCCCGGTGTTGCGTGTCGTGCCCTCCGGTCAGCTCCACCGGAAGGCGAGCGGGAAATGGGGACTTTTGGTCACTGGGAACGCCCTCCCTCCCAAAAGTCCGCTGGAACCAAGTCTTCCAGTCCTGAAAGCAAAAGAATCGTTTGCGCAAGGGGAAAGGGATACAAGTCTGGGCCGGGCCAGGAAGAACACTGGCAAACCAATGGATTTTACTTGGGCCTCCGAGTGCCCTATTTGTCAACCCCGGCAGCACCAGCATGTTTCCCAAAAAAGGGTCCGCGTTACTTCAGGGCGGTTCTGAGACCCCAACTTGGGGCACAAAAAAGCTTGGCCGTTCAACACAGCCCCAAAAGCGAGCATGGAACCAACACCAAAGGTCAGACACATGCCAATTGCCCTTGAGGTTCCGAAAACGGGTTCACCGTTTTGCCAATACAATGTGTGTTTGGTCAAGGTGTCATGCCTGTCACTTTCCCAAGTGAAGCAACTTTCTGACTGCTGCTATTTTCAACATGCTCTTTCGTTGAGTCAAGCTGGCGGCTGGTCCCTTCCCTGAGCTTCGCCTTCGCCTTCAAATGCACGCATGCAAAATCAGCACGCAATATGTTGCGCTGCCAGCTCTGGTTGTAGCATTTCGTGCTTCGCCAAAGGAACCCGACAAATACTCACTTTAAACTACTCATTCTTAACGGCACACTTGTTACCTGCCAAGCTGACCTTCTCAATATCCAGGAACAAGTTAGAAGCAAGAGAGTCTGCTTCAAAACATGGTGGCCGTACTCCCCCCCTTGGAGTTGGAAAGACACGGGCCTCTGCAGCATGTTCAAACAAACACACAGCCTCATGGCACAAGAGGTTGCAGCAACATGTGGGTGAGGAGAAGCGAGCCCGCCATGTTGGATGAACACTCTCCAGAGTCAGGGGTATGAGGGAACGCTCACTTCTGATTGTTGCGCAACAGTCCTGGTGACAAATATGGAGCAGCCAGTGTGTCATCCATTTGGCTGGCTGGGTACGTTGCACCCTATTGTCAGGCGAATCATGTCAAGGCATCCCCATGTTCATATCTTTCTGGAATCCTCATTCTCAATCAAGAAGCAGCATTGGCCAATACCAAAGGAATCCTTTTGGATTCCTGGTGAAATTATTTTGGAGTCCTTTTGGAGTACTGCAATGAGGACCAATCCAAAGTAGCATCTCGCAATTCTGCTTTTGTCTGCCCAGATTAGCTCTTTCACCCATGATTTGTCTGATGGCCGAATCTGAACCTTGTGGCTCTTTGGGACCTTTGGGGGCTGTGCCGTTTTTTGAAGGTGCCCTTCTTTGTTTGTTTCTTCTTTCCGGGAAACAGACTAGCAACACCGAAATCCACTTGATAAAGGCTCCATTAAGTGAATGGGCGAATGGTGAGTTGACCTCCCCGTGTTTCAGGACATTGCGCGGGTGGCGCTGCGCACGGACGGCAGCGCGCTACGGCACTTCACCGAAAGCGTGCGGGAGGACAAGGACGAGAAGGGGGACTCGGTTCCAACCCCACCCTAAACCCACCACCTTTTTACCAACACCACCTACCCACCCCAACCAATCCTAAACCAACCCTTATCCAACCCAAAACAGAATCCTAAACACAGCCTATCTGTTGGTTTCCTCAGCCTGCTGATGCTCAGCAGGGAATGTGGGAATGAACCCAGGGAACGTGGGAATGGCCCTTATACAACATGCCTTGTGGTTTCCTTATAAAAGGGGACTCCTGGGTTCATTCCCACGTTCCCTACTGAGCACAAGTTGTGCACGGAACCTGTGAGGTTTGGTTAGAATTAGGGTTAGGATGGGGTTAGTGGTAGTTGGTCCACGGCACATAGACGGCCGTCGGGTTTGCAGCTTATTGGGTGGTTGGGGAGGGGTGGGGGGGTTGAAGGGGGGGATGGGGGGGGGTGGGGATGTAATTACGTTCGTCGGCACGCGCCGTGCTTTACGTGAGCCCATCATACACGCAGCAGCGTGAGCCCATCGTACACGCAGCAGCGCAGGACGAAAGTGGAGGGGCATTTTGTGTTGCGCAGAGGGTTCACGCAAGTAGCAAAAGGAGACCCTTGCAGGAATTGGTATATGAGCGCATGTATGTATATATATATATGTGTGTGTGTGTCAATAAACACCCTGTGGCCTAGCAGGATGTCGATATTGAACATGGGGTCCTTGCCAGTGTCACGAGGGCAAAATGGAGGCGTTCAATACATTCACATGACACCAAGCGACCACAACGTTTGCAGAGGGTGTTCCTTTTTGGGGCTACCCGTTCTGTGAGATGATGTTGTGCGCCAGCTTCTGTGAGCTCTGGTGATGCATTTGCAGCAGATGCTTCTGAGTGTGCCTTTGTTCCTGAGAGCTTCACTGATGCATGTGCAGTTGACGCTTCCAAGTGTGCCCTTGCTTCTGCGAGCTCCGTTTGTGCAACGGGAACAGGACACTCCAGCCACACAATGCCTGCTTCCGGACCATGGCCCAATGCTCGAAAGAGTCGGCAGCTGAGAACATACAACGCCGCCACAACATAAGAGGGCAACTGAACCACAGACTGCCTGTACAGTCAAAATGCAGCGGCCCGCCGCAAGCTCCAGCCATGGCAAGCCTGAAAGCACAAGCTGGCCGTTTTGTCGCCGTGATCGCGGCAGTCAAAAGCATGTGCAGGTCATCCAACATGTTTGGTGGCTCTTGCCAGAACCAGAACGGACGGAGTCCAGCAGGCGCCCAAGTGCCAGCAATCCGCAGCAGCAAGACATAGGTCAAACCAATCAAAGCATGTGCAGCGTGCATCTTGGCAACTTGGCTGATGCGTGGCCACAGACACACTGCGGAACGTCAAACCAAAAGCAGTGATCCAATCAAGGTCGTTGTGGAGCATTTGCTGGGCTGTCTGCGGGCCTTGGAAGCAGCCCGCGGAGTGCGATGGTACCTTTTTTGATTTCCTCTGCCGTCAGCCAGCAGAAGTCGCACTACTACGACAAGATCTGGCGGCTGCAGGAAAAGAACAAGCATGTGCCTCCGTCCAGGCGACCAAGTACCGTGCGTATGTCATGGTTCTTGGCATCCAGCGTCGAGGTGGGGCCCCGGTCATACACGTGTGTCAGCCTCGCATCACTCCGAAGGGACAGCGCCTCGGCTCCAAGTGTCCGAGCCAGGGATGATTGCTTCGCAGGCTTTGCGTGCTGTGTCTGTGTTGAGACAAGCGTCGCACTTTTGAAGGAGCTCTCTTTCGTTGTTGGATCCACCGAGCGTTTAACGTTTTCTTCAACCACAACAAAATCCAAGTGAAACCAAATGCACACGCCAATCTGAAGTTAGACCAATTGTTGTCCCCGGCCAGCTTCCACTGTGTCCACTTTGTTAGACAACAGGTGCCCCTGGTCCCCCTGACAACAGATGCCCCTGGCGCCCCCTCGTCAATCCTGTAAACAATGTTCTTCCCACTCGGGCGATGACTGGCTCCAGCCGACTGGTGAAGAAGATTGTGAAAACAATGGCCACATGCGTCTATGGGGAGGGCAACAAGGCTTGGCAGGGCGCATGCTGGGGCAGGGGGTTGGACTTTGAGCATGCGGTTCACCAGCAGAAGCAGTTCACTCGCCCTGTGACAAAATGTGGCCGCACAGTGCTGGCTGGAAAGCAGGCCATTGACAGGCGACAGGCCTTGGCGTTCTCTAAAGACATTTGTTGCTGCACAAGGTTGCTGCTTGTCGCAAGGTCGACGGGCATAACCAGTTGAACCCTCTAGTCCAGCAACTCTGTCACCAATACCTGCCCGGTCTGTTTGCTGCCAGACTCTTAAATAAAGGAGATGGCGCAGCTTGCTCAGCAAGCACGGTGATATAATGCTCAGCAAGGACGACTCCTGAATAATGTGGCTCTCGTGGGACGAAGCATAGGTTAGCGTGCGAAACTGCTCGTAATTGGGGCACAGAAGGGTGTGTCTCAGGAAAACACGTTTTCCCTCATGGAATTTACAGCGCATGATCGCAGAGGCGGTGACGTGCGCCGGCTATGTGCTGTATACCTAGTTTAGGGCCGGGTTTAGGGATGGTTTCTAGTTCGTCTCGGATGAGTTCAGGGTTGGTTTATAGTGGGTGTTGATGTTTGGTTTAAGATTCGTTTGGCTTTGTGTTTTTGCAGAGGGCAGTTCAACATGGGCCACAATCCAAACCGGGGGGAAGTGAGTGAGGGACAGTCCCATTGCGACCGCGCTATAGCTGCTTTACATGGTGGGCCATGTTTGTTCCCACCGGGCGCCCGGTTCGATGTGAGGAGCTGGTGATGCTGGCAGTGAGGCGCTATCCATCAGCGCTGGACTGTGATGGCCGATGTCGAGGGCTTTGCGGCACTCAACCTTGTTTTGTTTTGCGTTGTGCTCTTGGTGTTCTGTTTGCGTTGTTTCCCTTGTACTTCTTTTAACCTGTTCTTGGCCGCCTTCTGTCTGGGTGAACTCTGGTGGACTGACCACTGATTTCAGATGCCCAGCGCCATTTATTTCAAAATACTTTCCCGAAAGGACACCTGGGGCTCTTGGCATGTGTTTCAGCTTTTGCGTCTTGGGTTCGTTTTTGTCTTTTCTTTGTTTTCCTCCGGGGTCTGTGAGAAGCAGCATTTTCTCACGAGGGCGGCGCTGCTTTTTTCCCAGAGCGGGAGCTGAAATAGTATCCCGGTACCCGTCAAAATTATAGGCAGCTAGGCTTCAAGTTACCAAGACAAGAACGACCTGTGGTGAGCGAGCAAGGGATTACAAATGCAGATTCAGAGCTGGTTTTCAGTGGGTTTTGTGAGGCTGGCAAGGTAAGCGTTTCCCAGAATCTTTCCCAGGAGCCCGGCAAATAATTCGGGAACATGGAAGCCCTGTAATTTTGCAATGTTTTGAGTTTGCAAAGTTTACGACATGAGTTCTGCCGTAGAGAAGCCCCACCTTTTACATCCTTGTGCAGGTTCAAGAGCAAAGTTCGCCTTTCGGATGTACAATTCTTGGTGGTTCCCAGCCATCCCCTCAGCTTTTTAGCGTTTTAGGGTTTTAGCGGGGGTTTCAATTTAACCCACTAAAGGTTGAACGTTGAGCAAGCAAACTCTGAGGCAGCCCAGGTTTTGCGGGACGGAACGACAGGAGTTCGTTCCGGAGAAGTTTCAGAAGGACCACGACGTGGTTCTGCGAGCTGTGCAGGGGGATGGCACGGTGCTCGCGGACGCCCACTGCGAGATGCGAGGCTCCGCCGCTCCGCGGGTTCCGGGGGAGGGGGGAGGAGCACGGGGGAGAGGCATGGTTTTGATGGCTTGAAATTAGAGCAACCCTCTTTGAACGAGCTGTGAAGGGAAGCCAAAGCGTGTCTCTTTCAATTCAGGATCTTCGTTTGAACGCCGGGTGCGTAAGCCCAGGCAACGCATGTAGATTGTTACTAGGGAGATTCCTCCAATGGATAGCAGTGTCTTCATTTCCCACTGGTCAATCCTCCTGCAAGGGAGCCCCCCTGAAACCGCGCAGCATAAGGCACGCATGCGGGCACACTTATGAACCATTTGTGGCGACGTTAAGGCCGGCGGGCTGCCCAATGCGAATTGACTTGTTGATCGAAAGAACGAAGCCATGGGTGCTCACTTATCTATTTTGCGCCTGTGTGCAGTCCAGTCAGTTCTGTTCTCATTGCGAATGCACACTGTGTGGATCCTTTGCTTTCCTTCGTGAGAGGACGATGGATACAATGGCGCTTTGCTTTTCAAGGCTGCAAACTTCAGAAGAATTATCTCCACTTACTCAGAAACATCACTATCACTGGCTTGTCTGGTTCGCTCAAAGTGCGAATTGACCGACAGTTGACAGGGCCTGTATCTTTAGTTTTGGATTTCTGCAACTTTTTTAGGGGGCTTTATGCAGCCGCTGTGCTAGTTCAGCAGTGAGGCTTTCCTGTCTTCGGTTTGAAGTACGGTCAGGAGGGGCCACGGTGTGCAATATGTTTGGTCAAATTCTAGCGAGCTCTGGGGGGTATATCAAAGACAAGCTCACCCATGAAGGTCTTGTTCTTAGGAATTGCCGACTTCCGAAGTTCGGGATCAAGAATGGGCAGTAGGCAAATGTTGCACCAATGATGGACCCAGAGAGGACCCAATAAGTCTGGCAGACGGGAGTGTCTCTGAATGATCAACCTCTGACAGGGTTAAGGCGCGCCCTGGGGTCCGCACAGGAGCAACCTCGAGTGCCATGCTGATTCCCTTCCCCAACCTCATCCAAGAGCTGCCTAGATCAAACCACTAAACCAAGCCTCAGACGGTCGAACAGAAGCCTCGCCAAGGAATAGGTGTCTGTATTTGCCATATGTACATGACGAAGATGAACATGACAATAGACCATTAAGCTTGAACATGCCGTTGTTTTGCATCACAAATTGTTGAACATAAGAATGTCCAGAGTGCCATGTCTCTCCGCAGGCCAGCGGGACATCGTGCTCACAGCTGTGAGCCAAGAGGGCCTTGCGCTGGAGTTCGCGAGTTCCCAGCTCCAGGAGCGAGACGGAGAGCTGGAGGACTTGAGTCAGTACCACTTTCCGCTAGCGATTCATCCGGTTCCAAAAGCTTTTTAGCCGAGTGTTTAGTGGGGATTTCCCCATTTAACCCACTAAAAGTGTGAAACTTTCAGGGGATCTGAGGGCAACCAAGATTCGTGGTACACTTGTTTGGAGTTTAGTTTTGGACAGTGGTGAGCTAGGAAAGTTGAGGCACTTTGTTTGGGCGAAGGAAGTGAGGGGAAGGAGGGGGGGCGACGAGTTTTGTTTTGCCGGTTTTTGTTGGATTGGAAGGTTTTAGCTAAGTTTTCAGCTACCTTCTGCTGGATGGCAAACCCAATTTGTGAGGTCTGCAAAGTCCGCCCAACAAGAATGGAATCAACTCAAGCGGGGTCCTCCCTCCCCGCCGCCCGCCGGCAACCATTTTAGAAATACCGTTTGCCACGGGGTCTCTGACGCTTCAGCCAAATTCGGGGTAATAGCTTCATTTTCACCCTGCCATCCGTGCTGATCAATCACCCCATGGAGTGATCCAAATTCCACTGGTTGCTGGCTTTATGAGGGTGTTATAACGGTGCTCTTTCACATAGTTGACCTCATCTTTGCCTTCAACCTCGTCTCCTTTTTTGAGGCCCCTTAACTTGGTCCTTGTTCCTGCAAAAGCACGTGCACAGACAGCGACCAAAGCCAAGCTTCGCGCCTTTCCATGGATCGCACACCTCACTGGACCCTACCAAGGATTGCATCCTTGTTCGGCATTCGATTGCAAGCCTGTTCCACGTATGTACAGAATTTGTGCCCATGCGCCCAGTGGTTTCTGCACGTATCTTGAAGTCGTTCGAACTGATAAATAATATATCATTTATTCAGTTGTGTCTAATTCATGTTAATTATCCATTGATTCGCTATGTGTTCGTGCTGTGTTTCTTCATTTGGGTGTATATCAGTTTTGAAAAGAGCCGACCTTTTGGCCTTTTGGCTTTCCCATTTCGGTCCATCAAGGTTCAAAAAGGCGACCAGTGCTTGGAGCTGAGCTGTGCGTTCAGATCTTGGAGCCCTACGTTTGGAGGCTTACCTTTTGGCGCCCTATCAACCAAAGAGGGCTTCCCAATGAAAAGAATGGGAAGGAGCCAACTTAGATGAAACTCCTGAACGGTACATGGTAGTTACACTGACCCGTTGTTTTAATGGTGTAACACCCGAAGAAAAGGGGCTTCCGAACCACTCAATCTTCCGCTTTCCCTTCTCTTTTTCCTTTTGCTTGGGTTTGGTGTGTGGTTTTCCTGGTGGTTTCCCTGCGTCACTTTGGAGCGGGCTGCTGGTCCCTTGTATGTACATGACACTAGCAGCCATTGCGCCCTGACTGCGTCAGAGCTGACGCCAGCGGCAAGGCAGAGCCTACGTTTGGATTTCTTCCAAGTTCGATTCCATCTGGCATAGCTGTCCGACTAAAGGAAGTCACGTACTCGTATGGCTCGTATGGGCTGGTTTCAAAGAAGCTGTACTGCCGAACTTTGAGGTCTTGCAAGTTTTCAAGCGGGTGATCGGCGTCAAGTGTGCAATCAAGCACGTGCATCACTTCATTTTGGCACGGAAATTCCGGTCGCACGCTGAAGCCGGATTGCCTAGTGCCGACATTTCCTGGTGGTTTCCGTGGTTTTGGTTAGGCGTTCCTGGTGGTTTTCCCTTTTGGTTTCCTTCCGCCCACGCTCAAAGAACGGGGCCTTCCCCCCACAAAACGCGGCGCGTTCTTGGTGTCCAGGCGGACCGCTCGGTGGTCCTCAGCGCTGTGGAGGCGGACGGCTGCGCCCTGCAGTTTGCAGCCCCCAAACTGCAGGACGCGGGCGGCTCGGACGGGTTACGGGCGGCTCACACTCGGGGAGAGCAGAGCGTTTTGGGGGTTTTGGTTGCTTTGGTTCAGGGTTGGAACCAGAAGGGTTGAACTTATTATGGGGTTGTTTTCAGGGTTTTGGGTAATTAGATGGTGGGGTTTAGGGAGTTAAGTTTTGGGGTTTTAGGGCGGGGTTGAAACATTATAGGGTGTTGGCTTTTGGGGTAGATGTTTGCTTTTTGTGCGGAAGGGGGTATATGATAATGCTAGGTTAAAGCTTGGGATGTGAGGGAAACCCGTACAGTTGTTGAACAGCTGAAAGCTTTGGGGCAGCCCAGATAGGCTCCGGGGTGGTCCGGGGCGGCCCTGAGGTAATTAGTTCCACGAGGGTTCCACCAGGGTTCTTCCACCAGGGTTCCACCAGGGGTTCACGAGGGCTGCGGGGTGGTGCGAGCACTAAAAAGATTAACGGGGGGGATGGAGTTATAGGGTTTAGGCTTGAATCTTGGATGTGAGAGTGTGACTCGTTTTGGATTGCGCCCCCCCCCCCCCCGAAATTGCAACGTTGTTTGCTTTTGGTATGCGCTTGCTGCTTAAAAAGGGTACCAACTCTAAACAAAACACGCCCTTTGAGGTGGAAACCTATAGGAAAGGGTTTTGCGCGTTTGGGGCCATAAACTCTTTGGGAGTTAAACTTCTACCCGCTTGGCTGGTGGATCAATTTGAAACCTTTGGCTTTTGTTTCTTAAGATCAGTTGGTTTCCGTGACAGGTTTGGGTGTTGTTCTTGGGAGGGAAGGATTCGGAGTTGCCATCCGCTCATTTTGAGGTGAAGTTCCTTTTGGGTGACGCGGACATTTCTATAGATGTGTATATATATATATGCCCGGAACCCGGGGCTCACGAGCCTTCTGGTGGAGCTCTTTAGCTCACTGAAAACCGTTGGCTGGATTAGATCCACCTTAGGCCTTGGACATTGGGAGGGCCATTAGATGGGCTTGGGATTTCGGCCAGCCCCACTTCCACACCTTTTGGGACTGGGACCCCTTTTCAGCGATGCATCCAGCGGGGTCATGTCTTTGGGGAGAGCCTTCCAGGTCCCATTTTAAAAATTACCAACGCATCGAACTCTCGTGGATTCGGACCGCGGAATCCGCTGGAGGCAAGGAACCCACAAACATTTGCGGCATGTGTTCTTCTCCATGAAGCTGTGACCCCAGGAAGTAATCGGTTTGGCTTTTGGCCACGTGCTCAGACCCGGTTGCCATGCACGAGACTCGACTCGGCTCAGCGTTTGGCTCTTTTCTTTGTGCTAGCCGGAGTCTTGCGCTCGGCAGGCCCGGAGAGGGTGCCACTTCTCTCGGTGTCGCTCCTTCGGCGAGGCGTCCTGAGCTTCAAGGGCAAGCACGAGCCTCGAAGTGCCACGGGGGATGGCGACCACAGGTCGCTGGAAGCCACTGCACCCTCGAGCCGGTGAGATTGGAGGAGCAAAGCCGCAGGAGGAACGTGTGGACGGCAATGACACAACTGGGACCCAAACTGCATGAGTGACGAGTCGTTGGGAGGTACCATTAGGTGCCCCCCAATTGTGCATAGATCCAGGCAGCTTAAGCAGTTCAGCAGCAATGAGCGGCCCTTATCCGAGCAGGGTTCCCCCATGCGATTTGGCGGTATTTGACTCACTTGCCCAGTCCTTTAATAATTTATCAGGCTAGCAGGGATATGTTGCCGCATGCCGTCCAAGAATGCGTTCAAGTGGCATGGTGATCTCTGTTGGAGTCAGGAAATGCTTCCCATTGCAAAGCTGCAGCTTTAAGTGAGTCATCATTCATTGCAAAGGCCTCCAAGATGTGGATGCAATTCCCACAGCCCCTGGCCATGTCAATGCTTTGCCAATGTATTGGCCACCTCGGGCGTGATGCGTGTGTACAGAGAGCCGCGGGCAGCTCATGTATTCTAGGTGCGGTCATATGTTCACGGGGGAGCGGCAGACTGACGAAAAAGCCACAAACCAAAAAGAGACGCACTACTTGCCAGTGTCCAAGTCGGGTAACCTATGTTGACCGTGGCAAATTTTGAGTTGTGCAAGCTCCACTTGCAACTGTGTACATACTGCCCCAATCACAAGATGGGAGCAGAGACAAGCAGATGCCAGTATCTCTGGCAAGAGTGCGCCGTGCAACTTGGGAAGTTGAGCAACAGACAGCGCAGGTCTTCAAAGTGTGCCTCTTTCGCACAAGGAAGTCCTAGGTACCTTTGGGACACGACTGGAAAGACACGTTGCCACAATCTGGCTTTCCCTGTGGTCTCCCTCTCACACAATCCAACAAGACTACCCTCAAGACAAGACACACGGTCATGCCGTGACCACAAACTCAGGAACCCGTCGCGTGGATATGTGGGCCACACAAGAATCGAAGCCCCGCTGCAAGGCCGCAAGGCAAGGAAACCAACCAAACCAAGTGTGCCCGAAGGCGCTTGGATGGTCGTTTGCACAGCCCAAGAAACGGGTGCGAAGTCTAACAAGTACCCAAAAGCAGATACTCGCCCAAATCAGCAATGAAGCGAGAACAAGTGAGCTTTGCTGAGTGGGAGTGCCTTGCTTTGATTGTAGCTTTAAAGGGAAGTCAAGAGGGAACATCACCTATTTTAGGGGGGTCCAACCTCAAAGAAGACGCACCCAAAGCCCCGGAACACACTCAAGACAGGGTAAAGACTGGCCGGACGGCTTCGGCTAGGACTTCCCATTCGTGGCCTCCACAACCCTTCAGGCAGTAAAAAGGTTCGCAGCGCCTTTGGGGAGGGGAACTTGGCATCTCTTCATACAAGCAGGGACCACATAACATGGTTTGCTTCTGAGAGAGGGCCACTTTTGGGCTCTCCTTGGTTCAAACAGAACATGGATCGGCCTTGGGAAACCCAAATACGGATGTAGGGGGTCCATGGCCATGGTGACTCCTGATTTGGGGTCCCCATGCTAGGAAAAATGCGCTCCGTCATGGATCCCCCACAAGTGCCAAGTCCAAGTGGACTTTGATTTGTTGCTATGCTGGCTTTGGCGTTGGTTGGGTCTAATCCATTTTTTCTTTGGACCCGCTTGCTTTAGTTGTTTTCCATTGCTGCTTTACCCGGGGACAACCACACCATAGGATTCGGGGGGTGGAAAGTGGACAAACCATCCACAACCTGTCTAACATCCCCCTGAGGGGTACTGCATGGTTGTTGTTGGGAAACATGTCACGGGTCCCAAGCTGATGAAAACAACCATCCCCGAAGGACGACCGGGACCTCGTGCTTTGTGCAGTGGAGTCGGATGGCCTCGCTTTGGAGTTCGCCTCGCCTCGGATGCCCGGGGGATCCCGGGGGGGTGCAGGGGGGTGGGCGCCAGTTTTTTTGGCAGAGAGCAATGAGAGTCCTTGCTCCAAAATGGATTTGATGAAGTCTTTGTAGAAATTTGGCCTGTTCAGAGGCAATCCTTAGTCATTTGGTTACGTAATGGGCGTTCTTTGTTGCTTCCCTATAGGGAGTCAGGATTGGGATTGGCCAAACCTCCATTTTGAACAGTCCAGGAACAAACTAGTGGTAGCCGTCCGGAGCGAGCCGCCTGGTCGCGGCTGTTTAACGATCTCATTGAGTCAGATCTTCTTGGCGAGCTCACGATTGGAGCCAGATCACCCATGACCCTTTCAGAATGGCGGCTTTGCAGCAACAGCTGAGCCGATTTACTTGGGTCTTTCTTTTGGCTTGCAAGTGATGTTTGTCAACATTCGCTTGAGGACTGCTCACTGCCACACAACACAAGTTTTGCTATGGAATAGCATGTTCCACGCATCACCCCTTCAGCACATGAAAGGGGTACATAGGTTGAAGAGGAAAGGTCTAAACATTTGAAGAGAATCAGCTGCAGGTGCAGCTAGCGCTTTTGCGTGAGTGGCACACACAAAGCCAGGATGGCAATGGCTTCTAAATACGTTTTTGGGATGTTGAATTCACGAACTGTTTGTCAGACGTTTGCGGCCCACCGAACGCCAACGTCATTCCGCTTTGGGTGTTTGCAACTTCAACTTTGTGCCGCTGCTGGCTGATGTTGTTTGATGCAAGCATGTGAACTATTTGCGGGTATTGAATGCCTCTGCATTGGGTACCTGAGTGTCGGGCAACATGCACAACCACGCCAGTACATTCTCTTCAAGGCAATCCAATATGAGGAGGTTGAAAGTTGAAAACATGTTCTCATTCACACCCGAACATGCAGTTAGAGAGCCCCAATCACCCCCAACATCATTGGTTCGATGGGCTATGGAACCCCCATGTGATAAACTGGTTAAATCCCCCCACAGAGCACCAATCCCCACCCACAAGGAAATGGGGTTGTCTTTTTTGACAGTCCCCTGTTTTGGTTTGAAGGGACCCCAAAATTCGGCGGGTGGGGGGGTGGTCTGATTCCTAAAACGCACGCCAACATTGCACTGGCATTTTCCAAGCCAGGCGCAAAGACAAGGAAGTGGTCTTGACCGCTGTGGCCGCAGACGCCCGCGCCCTCGCCTTCGCCCCGGACCTCCACCAAGACTTCCAGGCCAAGCCGTGCCGATCCGTTGGATCGGAGAAATGTGGCGCTTCAAGTGGCAGCCGGGATTCGGCCTCTTTTTTTTTCTTCTTATTTGTTTCGCAGGTTGTGCAGAGGAAGGCGGTTGGGCCCCTTTTTGGCTGTAAACCATAGGAAACCTCGTTTTGTTGGCCGGTGTAGAAATCACAAAGCTGGCATTTGGTAGAATCAAAGGTCAATTGGTTTTGGACGTTGCTCAAGTAAATTCGTTCTTAAGCGCTTGAAGTTTGCAAAGGTTCAAGCGCGAGCTTGGCTTTATCCATACGCTGATCCTGCAAACAAGGTGTTTCTTGCCGAGGAGGGGATCATTGCAAATTCGCAAATCACTGCTGGAAGCATCCGCCCCCCTTTTTTCTTGGACGTGATTCGATCGGGTTGTGGCACCTACAAAACATCTCCCACGGCGACCGAGCATCTTGGCTTTTGACAGACTGACATTATGAGGTGTTAAGGCATGAGCCTTTGCGTCGATTACAGAAGCATGGCGCGCCGTCTGGCGGCTACCTGCTAGCCTTCCTTTACAAGCTTCCCTCGGAAACTAACAAAGTATGAAACTTGACGGCGCAAGCAAGCTACAAGCCAGCATTCCAAATGCCAGTTCGTACATGATCTGCTACTACCGAGCCATTGGGACATTGGCTCATCGCGAGGGACGGGCCTTTTGACCTGAGGTGCCTTCCTTCGTTCCTTTTGGTCCATGTACCCGACAAGGTGACCTGGAAATTTCTGGGGGACTCCCTTTGAAACGGCGAGGCCAAAAAGACTTTCTTTGGGGCTGGCTAACTGAATAGTTCACCTGTAAACTTGGCACACAGGCCAAACGCCTCATTCTGTGATTGACCGATGTTCCCTAGCAATGCAATAAAAAAGGAACGGTCCCAGGCGTTCATGGAAAAAAAGACACAGGTTCCACAAAAAGAAGAAACAAACAAACAAAAACCACCAAAAAACGGAGAAAACCAAGCGGGGGGAAAAAAAAAAACGACAGAAACAAACAAACAAAACGCACAAACAAAAGACGGCGGACTGCCCTGCAGGTGGCTGAGATCGCGCTGGAGCGCGCATCCCGTGGCCATGGCCTGGCGTCTCGCTTGATTATTTTTTTTCGGGACCGGCCGGCGGTTTTTTTTTGGGGGGGGCCCGGAAAACCAGACATCCCGGTGAAAAGGGTACTCCGAAAAAACACAAACAGGAAAAACACACACACCAAAAAACACAAGACATCTTGGATTCGAACCTCTGGAATTGCAGTGTGGGGGTGATACCATGCAACTTGACGGGAAGTGGTGTGGAGTGCGCATTTCCGCTGAAATCTTTATGTAGAGTTCTTGGGCAGAGCACTGGATTTGGACTTCCCTTAGATGTGGCCTCCATTGGCTTCAATTGGGGTTGTTTTGTCTCGAGTGATCCGTAGCTCGGAGCATGAAAGGTGCCTGAGAGGTGCCTGAGAGCAATTTTTGTTCTCAGTTCTTAATTCACGCAATGGCCATTTTCCCGCAAGGTAAGCACTTTGGCAGAACTGCTTCCCCTTGGCTGGAGATTTGTTTGGTAAGGTTTATGAAGCAGAACCCTTACCCCTTCCACCTCGGCTTTAGATGAGACTTATGCCGGGCCTCATTGTTCAAACATGATGCACCACTGAAACAAACATGACGGTGACTCACACTGGTCTTGGTGATCGTGATTGTAGTGTTTGATATGTTGCATAGTTTGCTTCTTTTTTTGGGCAACTGGGGGCCAGGAAGCAATGTTGCTGTTTGTGTGTTGGGAGCCATAAAGCCGAGCGTTCCAGTTTGGAGTGTGAACCTGAAACTTCTGTCTCTCGCAAGGGTTCGAGCGTTTCAGATTGGAATATAAATCTAAAACTTCTGCCTCTCGAAAGACATCTTTCTTTTCAAGCCAGTGCCAGCCGAGTATGCCAAAACAACGCCTAGGATACTGCCGTTTGCTCACTGCTCACTTGTGGACAAGCGTTCTCGTATGAATGTTGAGAAGTGCCGAAGGCCAAATGAGATCATGGTGCCTAGGTCTGGGTGTGTCTTGTCTTAGGGAGCCCCCTCGTTTTTGTTGCAAAGGGAAACCGGAAGGGACACCAAAACTGGGGTCCGATTCCTAAAAGACTGCCATGTCCACAAAGTCCCCAAGTTTGGTTTTCCGAATGGCCGATCTGAAGGGCGAGCTGGAAGGTCCTGAAGTGAGTCCACACCTGCCTCTGGTTGGTGTCCAGGGGGTGCCTTCACAGCCTTTCAGGATACCAACGGGCAAAACAGGTTGGTATAATTGCTTCAGGCCTCAGAAGGTGTCACCCAGAAGTGACAACATTCTCCAAGGGTCAGATTTGTCAGTCCACATTTTGACCGGGATGGTTGGGAGGTGCAACCCCTAGCCTCTGAGGGCATGGATCAGCAAGAGGACATCGCCTACATGTTGAACTCCGTTCTCCAATGGATCCCTGAGGCGATAAAGGAGGAGAGAAACTGTCGATTCCTTCAGGCTGCATTCGGGAGCGAGCCTTCACTGGAGTTGTGAGGGACGGAGTTTTCGGTCCCTGTGTTCGGCTTCGGTGCCTTCGACTATTTTCGTTATAGGGAGAAGACGTGACCCATGGTTGACTCGTGCCTGGCTTTTACCAAAGCCAAGTGTGAAGGCTTCGAGCCAACGTCCATGAGTCGTCCATGTCAAGCCACCACGACTTGATGTCTTCTTCTTCTTCTTCTTCCACGCTCACCATGTCGCCAGGCGGCATGGGTTTGTTTTCCGTGTTCGATGGTCGCCAACCTTTGAGCGCGAGTGCAAAGGGCCCTCTCCAAAGCCCTGAAAAGGAGCAGCCCTGCAAGACTCGGAAAACAGCTTGGGTGATGGGGGAACATTACCCCCCTCCCCCCCCCCTTCAAGATAACCGGATTTTGGAGCGTATGGCCCCCTGTCTCGACCACAAGGTTCTAGGTCCACTTTTGGAAATGTCACTCCCCAGGAAAAGTCGAGAGAAGTTCCCATAGCGCCACAAGAGTTCAGGAGCTCGTGCTCAAGTACGCCTTCTTAGAGGAGCATCTCAATGTCCCCACCGGAGGACCATCGAAATGTGGGGTCCAACAGGGAAGCATCTATTTTGGGGGTTCTCCTATTTTGAGAAACAACATGGAACCCAGAAAACAACTAGCCAAAAAGGCATCTCCTTTTGCTAGCCCACCTTCTGGATTCCTTCCGTTCGTCTGGCCATTTTCCAGGTCGAGTCGTTCAATTGCAATGCATGTCAGCCATGCAAAGTTCTTTACTCGAGAGAAGGCCTACTTAGGAAAAAATCGCTCCGGGTTCGCTTGCTTAAGGCGAAATTAACAACTTTCTGCAGATAGTTTCAGTTGTTTGGTTGAACCAACCCGGCAATATGTAGATGACTGACTGGGCACCCTGACCAGAAGGGCCAGAGCAACGGCCCTGATGATCGCCATACATCTCCATACAAAGGATGGACGCATGGAAAATATTTTTCCAGTTTTGGGACGGGCTTTCTTTTTTTATGTGTATGGGCAAGCTGACTGGGCAATCCAGGCACTTTTGCCTCAGGATCTTGACCTGCAGACCGGCCCAGCTCGCCGTTGAACATCACGACATCACTGCATCTTGCTGCGGCTCGCGAATGTCCGACTCAGATTGACCCGTGGCTTCGGTGTTGGTCCAACGGTTATCTTTCGCACTGTCTTTCGCTGGCCACGTTGCTGGAGAGATAGGTTTCAGTGTGCAAGGCTTGGTGGAAAAAGCGTTGGGCGGCTCCCCTTTCGCATAGTCCAAACAGCTCCTAGCGGGTGTCCATGGGCTGTTTAAAAGAACAGCCTCTCCAGGATGGACTGCGTGCCATGTACAGGGCCTTTTGCCTACCGCGCACCAACGCAGCCCTTGGCTGGAGAAAGAGGTTGGAGGATGATCGGCAAGGTTCCTGTTTGGGCCAGTTTTTCAGCTGGGATATTACGGAAGCAGGGATTTGTGCTTAGTTTGTTCTACTTCCCAAAGGTTGACCATTTTGTCAGCTGTGGGGTGGGAATGAATGAGTTCGGGTAGACGTTGAAACGCAAGAATTTGCTTCCAGGGGACAAGTTGGGGCAGAGTCCAAGGGGTTTCGCTAGGAACTGATTTAAGGCTGCAGTCGTTGATTCCCTTCATGTCTTTGTGTTGGGTTTTCACGGGTAAGGTGACTGCCTTTTTGGGGTTGTTTATCCAAAAAAGAACCACCAATTGTACAGCCTCCCTGCAGTGAAGGGTGCTCGGTCATTCACTGTCGCCAGTGGGGAGCGCGGAAGTGCGCAGATTCCGCCCGGGGATCGGACCGTGGTCGATTTGAATTTCAATCCGGGGTCAAGCCACAGATTTTACCTGCGAATTCGGGGCAATCCACACCGCAAGAATTGGGGGGGGGTCCGTCTACAGGCCTTTTGAGGGCCCAAGAGCAACCAGAACATAGGATCTTCGGGCGTGATGGTTTATCGCTTGTCGTACATTTCAGGTTTGACCTGATCGATCGCACCTGGCCGTTCATCGTGACGTGTTCTGAATATTGAGGACCCATGCCATTTGGTTTGGCCTTGCCTTTTTGCACTTAGACCTTGAGCGGGTTGGTCTTTTGCCCAAAGGTTTTGAGGGCCTCTGCACTTCCACAATTGCCCACTGCCTGAAACTAACCTCCCAAAGCCGTTGACGTCAAAAGTAAGGAGTTGCGCTTGGGTCCCACATATACATGTCTGACAAAGAAATAGCAAGGTGATACACCCTGTTCGTCCAAGCGACATGTTGAGGCCTTCCACTCTATCTGATCAAAAGCCTCTTTGATTTGCTTTGATCAAGCTATAGCCTGACACAATGTTGCCTAAGTCACTTTCCCGTTGTTGCAGGAGGCAACCTGTCATTCCGTGCAGGTTTTTTTTGGGTTGCAATGGACATTGCTCCCTATTGCATTTGAATTGAGTTTCTCCAATGGGCTCCAATACCCCAGTCTCAACTTATCCTGACAGCCCAAAAAAAGGAAGACTCACCGTTTTCATATTTCCCAAGCCCATTCACCGGCTCTTGCTTCCCCCCGCGGTGTTTAGACGGGATGTGCTTTGATATTTTTTCGCCTCGGGCCGGTGACCCGAAGGATCCCGAAGGCGCAGGGTCCAGATCCCATGGCTTAAGATGGTTGGTGAAGCGACGCCGAGGTTGGAGTTGCTCTTGGAGTTTGCCCCGCTGGGGGACCTGAGCGGAAGGCACGCGTCCCGAATGCGCCGAGCCGCGGGATTCGTGGGACTCCTGGGATTTGGCAAGGTCGGGGTGGGGGATTTATGTAGTTTACGTGGGCGCGGCCCTATTTCCAGAAGGACAAGAGTCTGTGCACCAAGCCATGTTCGGAGGTTGGTCAAAGATGCTGGGACGTTGCTCAGCGCCCCGCAGCCAGCCGCCCTTGACCAGAATTACTATGAGCCACTGTGGGTTGGACCACGTCCTGGCCAAGATATGAGATGATGCATTCAGGACGACCTGGAGTGTATTTAGAACACAGGAGGGAGGAGTTCACTTCTATGAAATGTTCCGGGGGGGGTGAAGACGAAGTTCCCAGGACACTGAAGTTGCTGAAGTCCCACATTCTACAGGAGGCAACGCCTGATTGCTGTTAGACTGTTGGACGAAGGGTGACTTCCTTCGTCGGAGCAGAATTCGAAGACAAAATCGCGAGCTGAAGCCAAATTCAATTTGCATTTTGAGGTCAGGCGCCCAATTCACCATCGCCACTTTGAGTGTGTGAATATTGTTTTGTTGTTTCTGTTTGTTTCGGTCGTCCGTCTACACGCCAGACAACTATAGCATCAATAGTGAGCGTCTGCATGAACAAGGCTCGGCAAACATAGCCTGTGGAGCCCAAATCTTACAAAACCGGCCAATTCTTTGTGGCTATGGTAGGATCTTTGGACTTTAACTTTTTGGTTGAAACAACGGGTTTTCCGAATTGCCCCCACACGCACACAGTTATTCACTTTCCGCAGAGGGGTCGTTACAGCAGCCCATGTCGGTCCACAGTGCATAGGCCCAAAAATGGGGATCAGAGCCAGTAGGTCACACCTGGCTCTCGACGGAAGTCAATTCGCCAGGATTCGGCAGCACAAAGCCGCTTGGCTGAGGTCTTTCGCTGGGGGCTTCGCGCTTGCTTTCAAGGTGCCCTCCCAAATCCAGGACAGTGGGTCTTCTTGTTTTGGAATCTTTTGGGGAAGGATCGCCGTCATGATCAGCATTGAAGGGGCTCCGTGTGTGTTGATCGCAGGGGCATTTTGACGCTCGTTATTGGATTGCCATGGTAGAAGCTGCGGTCAAAGCCGGCGAGCCATCAACAATCACGGAAAGCGGGAGTATCCCACGCTGACACTACCTGACACTTGCAACACGTACTGAGAAACCAGGCAAATTCAGCAAGACTGGGACGCGGTTTTCGCTGTAAATATTTCTTGCAAGGTGCGTCCAAGGTGCGCAGGATTGTGCAGGGAGTATGGATGACTCTGGGTACCTAGTTTCTTGTTTACGAAAGGCATGAGCTGGCGGTTATAGAGCCGGAGGAGGTACGGTGTGGGGCACTCAGATATTCGGTTCACCATGAAAAACCTTTTGGTTTGGATGCCCAATTGACGTATTCAGTCCGAATCTCCACGGTTCTGGAATCTCTTCCACAAGTATGTTTGCAGCAGCAGCAGCAGCAGCAGCAGCAGCAGCAGCAGCAGTAGTAGTAGTAGTAGTAGTAGCAGCAGCAGCAGCAGTAGTAGTGGTGGTGGTAGTGGTAGTGGTAGTGGTAGTGGTAGTAGGAGGAGGCTAAATGCGAAACATGTTTGGCTGTGTACCCACATGTGGCAACACTCATGTGGCACCGGCGCACTGTGAGAATGAGAGAGGGAGGATGGGCACGCCGAGCCAACCTCAGTACAAGGCTTGAGTATGTCAAAGCAATCGAATTTTCAGCACCACGTGCTCCAGGAATTCAACACTGGAATGCTCCAAGAATGCACCTTTCCGCCAAAGGAGCGGGCAGAAAAGAGTTGCAAGTGTTCTTTGGAATCAAGTATCAATGCTAGGACGTCGGATCCTAGCTTCTACTCGTCGAATGAGCTGAATGAAGAATTTGTGTCACACCAAACGGCTCGACAGTGTCTCAGTATGCCTCGACCCTCTCGAAGAGACCTTTTCGGCCTTCGCGCCAAATCTTCCGACGTGAGGAATGGTGCCACTCCGCCACCCAAGAGGCTGGGAGGATGGGGGTGTTCGAACAAGCGTGTGACCAGAACGGCAGGCTGTCTGCTCAAGAAAATCCGACAACCAGATGCACTGGGGTATGGGGGGAGGGGGTGATATTGCTCTCTATTGAAGGTTTCCTTGGGGATGCCTCGTTTTTTTTGTTTGGCGTTCTTGGACTTTGTGACTTTCTGCGACCTGTCACTGGCAGACGAAACAGTTCAGTTTAGTTAGGAAGTGAGGCCATACATGATTGGGGAGAGTCTGAAGAGTTTTGATGCAGCCCGTTCAACTCCACGAACGCTGGATGGCTAACAGGCTTCCGGAAGAGCCCCCCTCGTCAAAATTGTGGAAGCCTTTGTGCGTTTGTCTCGAAATTGAACTGAGAAACCCCAGTATGGTCGGTCTCCCAGGTTCCTTTGCTTTGTTCAGGTGCCAATTTTCGTGTGGGTGTGGAGCTTCCCACTGAAAGTGATCAACCCCAGATCTGGGTCTGCTCCAAAACTGTTTCATGTTCTACTGCAGGCGAACCATGCAGCAGAATCGAAACGTATATTAGTTTCAGTGTGCACTAGAGGTGGGCCAAACAAAAATCGGGGGTCCCTTTTTGACCAGTGCCTCTGGGCAGTTGGGGCCGCACCTCGGTGCCTCACATATGGAGGTCGTCGGCATGCCGGAGCCGGAGCTCGTCTCCTACGGCAGGGGGGGAAGCATCGGCGGGCTCCGGTCGTAACTTGAAATCCCTGGGGCGAAAGGTCAGGGCAACAACACATGGTTGTCGTTGGGAAACGGCTTTTACATTTTTGCTTATTGTGGTTTAGTGGTTGAAATTCAACCACTTAACTGCTAAAATCTAAATTTTGCTCCCCTGCCAACGTCAACCAAGAACAAAGGTAGCTTTCCGAAGGTCCTCGTATAGAAGTCCGGGGGAGTATTTTCACGGGCACAGGTGGCAGTAACGAGAGTGTTTAAGTCGCTGCGACTTGTCCACCGCCAGTGCCGTCCAAATGGCACCTGCTGTCACGGGTTGCTGGCCACAGGTTCGCAAGATTACTTTTTATCATGTTGGTGTACAAGTAGCAGGGATGAATATCGACAAGATCGGGGGAATTGTGCATTTCGGTGCTGATGTGGCGATGGCCAAGTTTCGTCAAACACAACGAAACCAGGGAAATCCAGAGAATTGTGCAACACCTACAGCGTTGCCCCAGAGTAGAAAACCATTTCAACATGTTGCTCACTTCCTGGATTCATGGACTTTAAACTGTTTGGAAAGACAATTTTAGTGGTAGACAAAAAGTTTGGACTTCATTTGGCCAGTTATGATTTTCCATCGGGAGGCTGCGACATCGCAACGGGGCTCGCTTACTTGCACGGGCTGCGGCCCAAGGCCGGCGATGTGTCGACCCAAACGTTGAGGTCCGTGAGCATTTATTTCGGAGGTTTCTCTTTAGCTCACCTCGTCGAAAAGGGAAGCCCAGGTTGGAGGATCTTGGGCTTGAGGCTTTGGGATTTACACGCCTACCACTCCCCTTGTGCCTCGTTTTGGGACCAGCTTCTTTCCTAAGAGGCCTGGTTCAATTTCTTCGCCGTAGGAAGTCATGCATGTTGGTGACCTTGGAAGGGCTGTCTACCTTGCGGGCCTAGCTACACGTTGCAAGAGGCTTGCACCTGAAGCAAGGTGTTTTGAAGGAGTTCCATTCCCTTACCTGTCAGAAAGCACATGTGCACTTCGCCTGGTGCATTTACAAAGGTATTGTCTATCGGCAAACAATGCCGGTGCAGGTACTTAGCACGCCGCACGCAATCGATCTGCAAAACGTGCTGGGGGTTCGTTTGCGGTGCCGCAGATCCTTCATCGCGACATCAAGCCCGCGAACATCTTGCTCTTCGCTGACGAGGCGGTGGCCTCAAGGCTGAACCGCGCGAGCCACTGGCGAGGCGGTTAAGGCACCGGCTCGGCCAAATTTTCCATGTGACTGACTGCAGAGCTTTGCCAGAAAAGGGATCTTGAGCATGCCTCGTGTATTTTCTCGGGCTTGCATGTTTGCAGTAGTGAGCCACTGCACAGGTCGCTTGGTTCGAGAGAGAGGGCATGAAACCGCAAGATGCTGTCGAGTCACGCAAGGCGCTCATCTTCCCGCGGGCCAAGCTCGGGGATTTCGGCATCGTGGGGCGCTGAACCAGGTCCCCTAAGGTCTCCGAGTCTTCCTTTAAACCCCCGTTGAGAGGGGAACTTTGAGGATGTCAAAAATAGCGGACCCAGAGATGGAACTTGCAGCATAACTTTCCACTTGTGGCCGGCTTTCGCACCAACGGCGGTTGTGGTTTTGGTGGCCTTTGGTGCTCCCTTGAGGGGATGCAAGTTCATGCCGGAAGGAACTTGAAACAGGGGAGTTGAACTTCATGGTAGCTTGCAAAGCTCTAGCTTCCATGAGTTTGTTTCCCCAGAAAGCTAGCAGCTATAAGGGGTTCTTACTTCTGAAAGCAAGGCAAACTGTTATGCCAGCTGCTGCTGCAGGTGGTGGTCAGGGTGCAGTCAGGGTGCTGTTTGGGGTGCTGGTCGGGTGCTGTTCGTGTGGTTAAGGTGCGGTGGTGGTTACTGGGTGCTTGTTTTGCGATGCTGTGCTCAAGGTGCCGAGCGCTGTTGTGGGTCAGGGCGTTGCTGTGGGTCTGCTCCAGGTACTGCCTGGTGTGCTCAGGGTGCGGAGGGTGCTTGCTTTGCGATGCAGTCCGGGTGCTGTTGCTTTTTTTGGTGCTGGTCAGGGTGCTATTTGGTCAAGCTGTAAGTTTCTTGGCGTTTGTTTGCATGTGGTCGACCAATTCATTTATAGCTTCCCCGGGTATGATTATATATATATATATATTGGATGCAGTGTAACATTGACGAAACGGACAGAGCAGATGGTCCAAATCCGATTTGGTCTCAACTCGCCGGAGCCTTGCAGCATAGGCTCGATCAGCCAACCCTGAGAAAATAAATGCTTTCGGGTTTCGCACCAACACCACCCAAACTCAACCCCATCCGCCCAACCAATCCAACCCAGACCAACCCAAACCAACAAGCCGAACCGAACCGAACCCAGCTCTACCCAACTCCACCCCTCCGTACCCAACCTCATCCGCCCAAAACCCATCCCAACCCCCCCCCCCTCCGTAACCAACCCCACCTGCGCAAATTCCAACCCAACCCACCCACGGGGGTCCTGACATCTGTAGCGCCATTTGGGCGGGGTATAGTCCTTTTTTCGTCGTAGCCCGCAGCGAATGCACAAGCTAGTACGCATAGACGTCACTGCCTCCCCGCAAAAGTGTTCTGTCTTGCTTGTGATTTTCAAATATTTCTTGCTGCCTCGGGGTTGGGGAGGAGGCCATGCACCTGCAGAAAGCTTGCTGACGTTGGCGCTTGGCTTCTGAGGGGTAACTGCCAAATTGTGCCTCAACGAAAGCACGGATATCAAAATGCATGCAGCGCCCGCATGATCACACACGGGTAATTAGCTGAACAGATAGCCATTTCTTACTGGTTTCTGACAGCACCACCCGTCCATGATAGTTCCGTTGTTACCCACAGTCTTCCAGTGCTCAGCATGCCTCAGGTATTCAAAGGCTGTGGGGCCTGTTTGCCAGATGATGACAGGTTTGAGGTTCACATAGAAAGCGGGTTGGGGGTTGGAAAAGAATATGAATAACCGGGGTACCAGACATGTTCCGCTGCGGTCCTCGTCCAAAAAGGGGGTTCAAAAATCATCCAAACTCAGAAATCTATGTCTTTTTTGAACTTATGCGGGTTTGCAAATTGGTTTGCAGACGGTATTGTATTGGCAGAGTATTTGTTTATTATTGGTCCTAAAGTGCCCCCTTTATATGACGAGATTTGGGCTCAGGCAGAGATTTGCTAGGTACTGGCTAGTTCTCTAGCGTGGGTCGGGTTGTGATTAATAAAGGGGGTGGTCCCCCCCTCCCCCCAAACAAATTTTTGGCTGGCCCAGTGCTGTCTGGAATTGGTTTAGTATTGGTCTAGTATTGCGTTGTGCTGCCTTAGTACTTGCTTTGCCCAAGTACTAGCTTAGTATTGGTTTAGTTTAGTATCGGTTTAGTTTTGTGCCTTTTCAGCCTGGAAAATGTTTCAAGGTTGGGTGCCCCGTTCTCATTTCCATTGTTGAGTATCCGGGGTTTCCCCGGGCGCCCCATTGGAAACTTGTTGCCCTGAGCACTTTTATGTAACGGATTGTAAGGAAATTGTGGCATGGGCGCTTTTTCCAAGCCAGCAAACTCCGGACAAACAAAGGTGTTCCGCGCATGAAATCTAATATTTTGTATTAGCTACCCCTGTTCAATTGGGGGGTAGATAATAATGTTCTGAAAGCCTTATTGGAATTATTTGGCACCGCTTGATGAATCGTGTACCGAAATCATTGGGAAATTCGGGGTCGAGTCTCAGAATGTGTCGGGCCGCATTTGTTTTGTTGCCAAGGGGAAGTGGTGACCGCCTGAAAAAACACAATCTTTTGATAAATAGCATCCTTGACTTCATTTCCTTCATTGACTTCTTGGACGTGGCCTTCATTGCCTTCATGGGAGCGGCCTTCATGGGCAAGGTCTGGGATTCCGTGCGACAAATCCCGGGGACACCGAGGCCAAGATCCTAGAGCTGGAGACCTCCATCGCGGGTGCCGCCACAGCGCGAGGCCCTGGCCGAAGCGGAGGAGTCGTATCCACCCCCTTTCAACCCCACTCAGCTTCCCTGATTGTGGGGGGTGTACAAAAAGCATTGGAGGGCTTGAAGAAGGCTTGAAGCTGAAACACAATCTGAACATATCAGCTTGTACACCAGAGTTGGGCCAAGGAATGACTGGATGCAAACTAAGCTTCACCAGGTTGGTTTTCCGGTGTTGATCCTTTTTAGTCATGGCCCCAAGGGGTTAACAGTTTATTTCCAGGGCGTTGGGCAAGTGAGGACGGGATGTAAAGGTGTGTCATCTTGCTGAACCAGCCAGCTTCCGCATGGAGCGCAGTCGCACCACAGCAGGACCTTGCACTGTCCAAGATGCTCACAGCGGGTCGAACTATTCCTTCGAGGGTACCCATGGACTAGGGTCAGCAAAGCACACGGCGCCTTGAGCGAGGTCATAGGCACCCCGCATTACTTCGCGCCCGAGCAGGGTGGCTCAGGGGTGTGCTGCTTTTGGGCGCTTTCTTTGGGCATTGCCAGCGGGAGGGTTCGACAAGCATAAGGTTACAATAAGGTTTGCAACAAATCCGAGGGTTGGGAAGGTAGACAGGTAAGCAGCACCCCACTTAGCAAAGCCTTCTACTTGCTGTTTCAGAAAAAGCCGACCTTGATGTCAATGCTGTGCCCTACGGGCAATATATGGGCGTGCATCGCTTGAAGGTGCGCGACCTTTAGTGAAGAGTGGGAGTGCGACGTGTCCAAACCATACCCCGAATCGTACCCTTGAACCAAAGCCCGAATCACCCCTTTCCCCAAAATCACAGGAACAAAGAGGAAAGGATGCTTGCAGTTCAAGGGAGGAATCATGACACATAAAGTGCTGTGTGAACCATGCCATGTATCCAAACTTCCGGGTCCGGCCATCTGAGATTGATACAGACCCATATAGATGTTCTCATGTTGTAAAGAAGCAAGCAGACGTGGAAGCCAAGCTTTCGATAAACAAACCAGTCGGCATTTTTCTGTGCTCTGCATGTTGGTGGGTCTTGTGTGGCTGACAGGGGTCCAGTTGCCGTGCGGTGTGTGAGTATACGCATGCGTGCGTTGCGGACATGGTCCCTATAGAGAGCAGCTTGATTGAAAGAATCGCAAAACCATCACACATGCCCGCAAACAAACAGGAAGACCCTGGCAATGGAGGGGTGCCTGCGGAGTTGCTTTGTCTTAGCAAGCCGTACCATTTTTGCCTCAAGATGTGTATCAGCGCAAACTTTCTATATACAAGGAGGCAGCTGGGTTGAAGGGAGGAAAGTAAGCTTTTCAGGAAATTGTTGCCAAAAGATTGTCTTCCTTCGTCTTCGCTATAAAACGTGCACGCCCCGGCTTTGGTGAATCACCCTGAAAGAAAGAAGGGAGTTGTTGAAAGTCCGGGAGTTGTGGAACTTAGTTTCGCCTTGCACACATTGAGGGAGAAGAGTGCGATTGACATTCTCAGGCTTTGCAGAGGCGAGCAGTATGACGAGCGTCGCAGCCTAAGACTTGAAGGGTGCCCACATACCCCGCTCGAACATGGCAGGAGTTTCATGGCGGTTCTTCTGGCGGGTTTTTTGGAGGGGTTGGGTTTGTTTGAAGCTATTTTGGACTATGCTACATCTTTTTTCGGGCTGAACCAACTAGGAGGACTAGGAGGGACTACAGTTTTTATTACTGCTGCCATGCAGCAACATTCAGGGCTACTGGTTAGGGTGATGCCATTCTGTAGCATTGAATACGGGACATTGTGTAGGTGGTTCCTGTTCATGTGAGAGAAGATGAACACGGGAGACAGATAAGGACAGTGGGTGATGTGTGTGTGTGTGGGCAGGTGTATGCCTCACACCGGGTTAAAAGCATTGTTTGGAGCCTTGTTTGCGCTATTTGCATGTATGTTATCGACCAAGCAGGCGTCCATGCTATATGAAGCATTGGTAGGACTCAAAGCCAACACAAGGTGACTTCTTGATTAATTGATGTGAGGCCGGCTTCAATGACACTGATGCATAGCTTCAAATTGCATTTTCTGGTGACCGCTTGGTAAGGTGCCACTCCCTCAGACAACATGGAAGATGTCCGAAGGCCACCGTCAATGGAACCAAGCCTTCTAAGTCCTCGGAGCTTCCACGTTGGTCTGGGGGAAGCTCTGTTGCCCAGTGGTGCCCTTTTTCCTTTTTTCTGGGTAAGGGTTCCCCTTTAAACTCAAGCAACAAAAGAAGGGAGCCCTGTTTTTTTTCCATTTTTTCCCATGGAAATCCACAGGGCATCTCAGGAAGGTATGGTTTGGGTTGGGTTCTTAGGTGGGTAACTTACAGGACAAAAATGCGCTGAGCGGTGCCTAGGGGCCGACTCTTGGGCGCTGGGTGCTGCGCTTAAGCGAGCGAGGCAACCGCCAAAAGAAGGGGGAACCCACCAGAAAAGAGATACTTGGAGTCTCCATGACCAATAGAAAATAAGGAGTCATTATCCAAAATGGGGTCATGGACCCATTTTGAAAGGGTCATGGAGACTCCATGTAAACAAACCTTTGGGTCAACATGATCTTCCGTAAGGATGTGGGAGGCTAGGTATGGTTTTCTGATCTTTCGATTTTGCAGATGGCGTATTGCTTGCCTGTGTGGTGCGATACAGTTTTTTGTGACAACTGCTGTAAGGCGACGTGGGTTCTCCCTGGGCACGCGGTTAAAAGCCGTAGCAAGAAAACAGTAGCAAGCTCATTCCATACAAACCACAAAAGGATTGGAAACTGTTCCCATGTCTATTGCCTCCATTTCCCAACCTGCTTTTAATGCAAAGTAAGAGTGATTGTTAGTGACCAGTGCCCCGAGGCCAAGGCCAATGCAACCATGATCCCAAATCCACATCAAGATGACGTTGCTTTTGCTGGTGAGTTGGTCACGGGGTTTTCCTCAACCACGGTCCTCGCCCAAATGCGGTCCCCCCGTTCCGGGCTCAAACATTGTTCAAAGTGGCAACTTCCGAGTAAGGGATGTAAACAGCAGAAACCAACGACATGGTTGGGATTTGCGTTATGTTCCAATTGGTTTTAAGTTTATTTAGTATTGGTTTAGTATTGGTTGTGAATGTTTCCTGATAAGATTTCAGTTGGGGTCGGAGGGAGATGTGCTCTTTTCAGAATTGGCTAGAGTATTGGCTAAGTCTAATTTGATATTGGGAGAATTGGAGTCTTGGAAAATGTGTAGGGCGAAGATTCATTGGTGTGGGAGGGTTGCATAGGAGAGGAGAGAGGTCTGGCTTAGCTTCAATGTTTGCGCATGTTTGAGCCGTTCCTTTCCTTCACTAATCTTCCTCTTCATTCCGTTGTCTACAATATATGTTTATTAAAGGTAATAAAGTCTCAGACTTTCAGGGATAGGAGGGAGTAGGCGGTGCAACAGAATCTGGATAGAATGTTTGGGTAGAGCTGGAAAGGTCCTTGGCAAGGCGCTTCACAACAGGGCTCCTGAGAGATCCTGAAAAGACTCGCTTTGGCCATGGTCCTGATGTGCGCCTTGACCTCCTCATTTGTTTGGGGAGTGCGGGGCTGCGGGTTACACTTTGCTTCACCTAGGCAGAAGTTGAATGATTGAATAGTGGGGACTTTGCGTGACACCCCAAGTTTCGGGCCGAAGGGGCAGTCACTCAGTCGGCTCACGAGCTTCTGCGCTGAGGCTGCATTCTCTATGAGATGCTGTGCCTGCACCGGCCCTTCCATCAGGCGCCTTTCTATATTCTCATTTGTCTTGGTTTGGGCGATTGACCATTTGGATTCATTAAGGGGTTCCCACCCCAACTGTCCAGCTACGCCTACAACTTTCTTTGGCTGGAAAAAGTTGAGAAGTAACAGGGGTCGTCCCTTCAGTTCCAAGCTGTTCAACTAAAGCATGACAAGTATTGGCTATTTTGGCTATTTTGGCTATACTCAGTTGTTCAAAGCCGATTTTTTGACCTTTATGTTTTCCCTGTGTTGGTCTATTTTTAGTAGGGGTCCCAAAAGGTTATCCTTTTGTTGATGGGTCCCTTGGGCAAGTGAGTAATTATATGGGTTTCGGGTTTCTCGGAGTCTGGTTGAATCCCACGGAGCTTTGAGCTGCCAGCGACAGAGTTTTCGGCAGGTGGAGGGCAACTTGGCATTGCTGGCGGTGCGCATCTCCGAGGGGAAGTTGGACCGAGCCGCCCTGGAGAAGCAGGATCGATTTCCATGCGACTTCCGATTTTTCTCCGATTTTTCCGCGTCCAAAGATCGCACAGTTTTCGGGTTGGGTGGGTGGGTGGGTGTGGGTGGGTGTGGGTGGATGGGTGGGTGGGTGGGTGGTGGATTGGGTTGGCTTGGCTTGGCTTTAAAGGGGTTTCATGATTTTCTCGGTCCTTGTTTTCAGGGTCCCCTTGGTCCGCATATTGACAGTCTTACTGCTGTGGAGGTCGCAGGTTCAGCAGCTCAAAACTAACAGCGGTGACCCATGAGCTCGAGGTGTTCGATTGGGTTCAGACGGAATATGCATGCTTAAGGGAGAATAAAGATCCCCCCTGGCAGTTTGGGCTCTGTGCTGATTGCTTTTAGCGGACACTTTGGTGTATCCTAAGCCCACGAGTTGAGATTGAATGTTCAGTTGCGTTCGGCGTTTCTACGAGTGTTTTCAAAGGTTGCCAACAACAAGAGCGCAGGTTTGCTGGATTTTGACCGTTGCCCAATGAGCGCGGCAGTTCTGGGAGCGTGTTGTTCTTTCGTTGCCTCCTGAAAGGTTCCCGAGGGTCACAATTCAAACCCCGGACATGGATAAACGAATTTGATGCGGACGTTGCATGCTCCCAGCCTGAACGATACGTGTATGTCTATTTGATGAGCACTTGGTTGGTGGACATGAACCCCACCTAAAGGATGTCCACCAAAGCGTCCGCTATTTAAGAGATAACCCCCATTTGGGCTTGTTTGAGGGTTCAAAATGGGAGCTTCTCTCAACAAACAGCACAGGTTTGCAATATGTATATCGGATCAGCTGTTATGAGCGTGCGCCCTTGCGGTTCCTATTTGCGCTGTTGCCTTTTTTAGGTCCTCGAATGTGTGTTGAGCATGTTGGTTGGTATCACTATTGCGTTCGCGTCAACTATCCTGGCACCACTGCCTTTACAGGGCTTCAGACCACACATGGGCGAGCGGCAAACCTGGAGGTGGTAGAAGGTGTCAGGTCTGACTAAGTTTGCGGATCCGGATTGCAGCCGCCAGGCCGAGCTGTACAATGGGCGCCTGATTTTGGCCCATCCCTCGACTTTGGGCGTTCGCTTCTCGCTTGTCGATTTGTTGTAGGCCCACTCCTCGGAAACAAACACACGCCCGCAGATTCCTCCTGGAGGCATGGCATGCCTGCCCAAAACGGTGAAAGGACCAGTGTTTTGCCAGCCGGAGACAGTCCACTGCACGGCTTTGTTCAGAGCAAGTGTGAGGCCAAGTGGTGGATTGATCGGCCTTGGGTGGCTTTTTTGATTTTTGCTTGCTAGTTCTCAGGGGCTTTGGGGAATGATCCCTACCAGCCGTCCTTTGTTTTTGTCGCTTCCCTCGAGATACTCCCAGGTTTGATTCCACTTGGAGCCTCCAGAAAGTGGAGATGACCCTTGGCACGAGGTGCTCACCGGCCTGCTCTGCCCCACCGTGGAACAGAGGACTCGAGTCGCGGATCGCGGAGGGTTCCCAAGTTGTATCTATGTTTATAGATGCGCCCACTGATTCATGGGCTTCTTTTCCTTCTACGGAACCCCAAACTTGTGGGGATCGAAACATGCTGCACTGATGGTTGCTTTGAGCAGATTGTGCACATAGGCCTTGGCTGCATGCTGGCAGTGGGTTCAGAAGCCATTCAGTTTCACCTTTAGATGCAGATCACCCCATTCGTCTACCCTTCCACGAAGAGAACCTTGACACCATCCCCAGCCCTTAAAGTAGTGCATGGGAGCTGGGGGGGGCTGGTTTATTGCAGGTTCCATGTTCCTTTCCCAGCTGGGGCGGGTATAGGACGTGTCCATGACCCATTGCCCGACTCACCTCACTGTTGGTTGTTTCTACCTTCCTTGTTCTTTTTTGTATTCTCTCCCCCTTTCGGGGTGCTTGACTCTGGGCCCATTCCAGGAGCCGGGCTGGGGAGGTGCTGGAGTCCTTGCAGCACCTCCAGGCGAGGGCTCGTTGGTGTACCTGCTTGGGGAGGGAATCCTTTGCAGCGGACCTCCCGCTGAATTACTGATGATGATGATGGTGGTGATGATGTTGTTGTAGCGGCAGCGCCCATTCATAGCACATGCTGCGTCACACGGCAATGTGCGTCCATGCACACGTTTCAGCAGTGATCCGGCCAAGTGTGCACATGCACACTACGCTTATGCAAGTCACATTGCTTGACTACAATTTCCAAAAGGCCCGCAGTTGTCGCTGCGGTTCTGGAAGCTGTCAAATGATGGTGGATGCCAAAAGAATCGCAAGTGAGCCATCCAAACCACGGGAATTCACAGGGTGTCACTTGTTCCCTACTTGCACTTGCAACATCCAGGCATCCACTGTTGCTAGCATGCTCCCAGGTAGGCTGACGGATGTTTTCGCCACAGGTGCCGGCCCTTGTTTCCGTTTTCTTGGGAAGGGGCCGGGTTCGCTTGCACCTCAACCAACCGCTTGATCTCCGCTTTCAAGGTTATGCTGGTTAAGCGGCTAAACCTGGATTTTGAATGACAACGGGAAGAGTAGCCAAAGGAAGTTTAGAAGGAACCCCCGTGGTACGGCACACCATTAAAAGCTAAATGACAACAGAACAACAAGCAGGCGCGAAACATGTGTGGACGTGTGGCGGGAATGGAAGGAAGTGTTTAAAACTTGCAACCCTCCGTGCTGGCAAACGTACTAGGAGAAGCGTTATCCACGTTCGAGATTCCAGGTTCGCGGCAGGGGAGGCTGGATCCCCTCGGTCCCCTTATTTTAGTTGTCGGGGTTTCAAATGCCAATTTTAATGTACCGGAACGGGAAATTCCAAGACTGGCTGCCCACATCAGATTAATGTGTCCCAAAATGAGGAACAGAGCTTCTGTGGGCAAAGGCGGCATCCGTGTAGATTGTTCACCTGTTACCCTAAGGCTCCATGTATGACATGTCTATATATATATATATACTTGTCTCTCTCTCTCTCGATGTGGACATGTTAAGTGATTTTCGTTGCAACCGTGGTTGCGAAGATCATCTAAAGAGCCTCTGGGTTCAAGGGATGAAGCGAGGCAGCTGCTCATGGACTGCATTGGTTTCCGACATTTCTGCGTTTTCCACGGCCCATACTTGCCTTGGTTCTCGGCCATTTTAATGTTAGAGTGGACGAGTTCATTGTTTTTGTGACACACCCCACCAAAGGCCCAACTTGTTGCAATCTGCAAGCCGCTAAGTTGCACGGAACCCATTCGTATGCGAAATGAGCCCAAGAGTTGAGCACTCTTTTCGGATCAGGTTTCGAGGCCCGGGTAGTCTTCGCTTCGATTTCTCCTTGCCGAAAACCGAACTTACTTTTGCCTTCTGTTTAGTTAGTTGCCCGAAAATGTTTAGTTAGTTGCCCGAAAAGCTGAACCGTCCATTTCCAGGTCCTGGCGCGTGAGCATCTCCTTTGAATTGAGCGCCCACTCAAGGGGCCACATTGCCTCGATAGGCCAAGCACGACACCACCTCGCTGCCTGCTCCCACCGCCTGGTGGCGAACGCAGCGGCTAGAGGCGCGATGGAGTGAGCCCTTGCGTGTTTCCCCTGGCGAGCCATTTGCCTGAAGGGGTGTCGTGGAGGGTTTGTGGAGCCAACAGAACTGCCGTAGGCCGTGGGGAAAGCTAACGTTAACTTCGGACGAACCTGGAGGACCGTACTAATCAGGGTTCCCGTGTAGCAGGGGAATGATAATTTGGGGGTTCCTCTGACTGCGATTCCTTTTTGTCAGGACTTGGCAGTGGTCTTAACACCGGGAGGGGGGGGGTGCTAGCTTCCAAAGGCGATATCGACACTTCAGATCTCGGCTGGCCCTCAACTTGGTGGCTAACCCGACCCTGTCAGGCGAGCGATCAATCGTCTTATAATAATCCACGCATATTTTTCAATTATGATACTGCATTCGCCGTCGCCTTTCCTTTGAGGTAAGGCTTTGAGCCTGGTACCAGTTGCATGCCCAGGTTGCATGCCCAGCCATGTTCAAGAGATCACAGACAGCAAAGGCCACCAAGACCCAAGGCTTGCACTTGGTTGATCAGCCACATTCGGGAAGAGTGTCCTTGCACAGGAGTCCTGGGGTTTGGAGAACGAGGCACGGGCGTCCGAATTCATCGGGTGCATGTCATGGTTTCCAAGCGGTTGTGCCAGCTTGTACTTTGTGCGTGGGCGCACGGGGTTAAGACACCATGTTTGTCAGGGAAATCAACAGGACGACCTTCAGCCATTTGTTGGTTTTCTAGCTTGAATAACCCATGGACCCTGTTAAAGGCGGTGAACCAACATGAAACCAAGCCCTTGAAAGGGCTGGCTTCTCATGTGCTTGGGCAGATCGATGAAGGTGCTGGACCGTTGCGCGGAGACTAAGCAGGGAGCATTCTCACCCGTCCCCAAGGGGGTCGGCACAAAAAAGAACACCCAGCAAAGTGGCATTTCATGGGACGCAGGCGAAAGAAGCTCATGTCCTCTCCGGGATCCGAGTGGATTCCTGGGATCTTTCAACTCAAAGTGGCGAGTTCTTGGGCCGCTTCAGCTTCTGCCTTGTTCTTTTAACCCGCCTGTTAAGAAGAGGAAACACCTGTCTTCATATTACGGGTCTCCGGTTCTTGCCTTGCTGTTCAACAGTGGGGGTTAGATGGGAGGTGTGTAAACCCTGACTTTTGAACCAAACCGCAGGATGCAGATGCTAATAGCTGCTATTAGCAGCTTTGAAACCGCGGGGGGGGGGGGGGGGTCTGAAAAACCCAAGGTTTCCACAGGATCTGGCCGCGAGCAGTCAACTTGCGCCGCTTCGGCACTTTGGGCTAGGCCCACTTGGCGAAGTCCACGAACTCAATTACTACCAAGAGCTGCTGGTTGCATTCACATTGGATGCCTTTTATTAGCAGCTCTTTTACAACTATTAGTATTAGACAGGAGCCAGGGGGAGGGGGGGCGGGGTTATGTAAGGAGGGTAGTACAGCCTAATTATGTCAAGCATCAAACCATGTTGGCAGGACTAAAAGTCAACGCGTTTTGGATGCTGACCAGTTGCGTCCGGCAGTCATGATTATCATCATGACTGCTGGTGATGCTGAGGAAGCATAGTGATGATTATGATCATCACTGACGCTGGGGATGAGTAGTGATGATTATCATCATCCTTACTGGTGATGTTGGGGATGCGTAGGGATGATTCATCATCATCGACGCTCAGCAAGTTCACCAATGAAGTAGTCCCGTGCAAGTGGTGCAGCACGAGCAGTGCTGCGAAAGTAGAGTGCTTGCAGCCCTGTGCAAGTAGTGCGCGCTGCGCACGACGCATTTCGCAAGTGGCACGCCTCAATCAACATAGCGCAAGTATCCCAATGCAAGCAGCAGCGCCACGCAAATAGAGCGATAGAAGCAGATGCCACATCTAGGACCTCAATTGAGTAAAATAAGTTGTTTTTCTTCTTCTTTTTTCCGGAAATAACTGCTTTTTCACTTCTGCGAGCGCTTTTCAAATTTGCGAGCGCTTTTTCGCAATCATGGAATCTTGGACAATTCTGCAAATTCTGCACTCTTGAGTGTTTCGCAAAGAAGCGGATTTTGCCGGTTACAAAGCGGATTTTCCTTTTATCGAATACGCTGCCCGCTCCAGGCAAGGAAGCAAGGCTCCCAAAAGCACTTTTGAATCGAAACGGTGAATATGAAATGAAACGGCCAAAGTTTGTGCTTTTTCAGCAAACGGCAAAAACATACACATCGGATGTTCTAGGTATGGCCATCGTGTTTGGCAGAAAACCCGTGTTGCACCATGTCAGAGCTTCGCAGGAGATGTTGGACGAGGAGTGGGAGGCAGTGGTTTCAACTGCGGGCCATGTCAAAGCGAACGGCAGAAACTTTTGGACAGCCAATCTGCAAGCCGTGCAAAGTTCAAGACGTGTGGATTGCTGTTTGTGTTTGTGCGTGCGCATGGCCAAACTTGAGTTAAGCTCTTGAGAAGCACACCTGCAAAAGAAGGCATCCCTGCCAATGCTTGCCAGTGGGGCTGGGCCAAAATATTGAAGTTCATGGAAATGTGCGCTTTGCTTGAGGGTACCCTACTTGGAATTGGTATAGAGCGAAGCCACCCGTTCCTGGGGCGGGGTCCCCTATGTTGACACGCATTTGGCTCAAGCCTCTGAGCTTTCATGTACCGACCTGCGGTGGCCAAAAACAGATTTGCTCCAATGCGTCCCACAAGTAATCCTCGGCAAGTTTTCTAAGCTGAAGAGCGGAAGACGTCACGGTTGATCCGCCCAACAAGTGGCTTTTTCAATGAGGAAGACCCCTCAACAGCCTCAACATGATTGGATATAAATGTCCCTGTAAGTGATGCCTTCCCGGCAAGAAACTCGAATACCACACGTCGGGGCGAAAACCGCTTTCCTGTTGACTGCATGGCCATGGCTTCGGATGCCGTGCTGCCGCTTTCTGCCCAGATTCAAAACCTCACTGAGCGGGTGGCAGCCTGCGATGCTTGCTTGGAACTAGCCCCAAACAGAAACCCACTAACGCCTATGTTTCCCGGTTCAGCCGGTTCAAGCATCACCTTTTTTCTACAACTTGTGGATGAGTGTCCTTTTGACGAGTGGTGTTCAGGGGTCAAATATAGGGAGCCCTGTCCTGTTTGAGTCACATGTGGAATCGCATTTCTTTGGAAGGCAACAAGGGCCCTGCATTTACCTGAATAAAAACTTGCAAGTCACCAGGAATGTCGGCCACGAGCGTGGGTCGGTAGACTACGTCTCAACGCATGCTGCGCAGCGCCGTAGATGTTAGATTGATCCTGGACCCCTATTTGGCAGGGGGGAGGCGATGAAGCCGTGCTGCCGGGGTGTCCCCAGCACAAGCCACAGCAGCATACGTGAAATGCTGGAATGTTGAGGAGGGCCCCATGCCAAGTTCGGTGGCGCACTTGTCACAACAAACGCCCTTTGAGCACTAAAGCCAGGTCATGATCACTGGGCGCATGTGTTTATGCAACTTTGTAAATAAGATACAGTACCCGGCTTAGGTATATTGTTCCTTTTTGGCTACAGTGTTGATCGGTGTGATGCTTTCTTACATTGATTGATGTGCCTGATTGTCCATTAAACAGAACAAACAGCTTGTGCACCGTTTCTTATTGCCAAGCAATAGAGGCCCCCAATCCCAATGGGGCTAGAAGCGTCCAACAAGATTCTTTTGAGTGCCTTGTTTCGGGTCCCTTAGGCGGTGCTTGACAAACATCGGGCAGTTGGGCCGTTTTGTCCTGAGGCCCTGGCAGGTTCAGGGGACACCGAAGACCCTCTTAGTCCCACCACGAGCCTGTCTTTTCGAGCTCCATACCAGGTGTGTGATTCTGGGTGAATTACGACGACCTCACGCGACCTCGCCCCAAAATGGTGGTTTTTGTGGGGAAGAGCCCCCTAACCACCTTGTTTCAGGTGAAATACTATAATTCACCCAGGTGATACGGACCTGTTAGCTCCATTTTACCTTCATTCCCACCACGAACCGCTCTTTTCGAGCTTTTTTTTCTGGGTCCAAGAGCCAGGTGTGTGATCGGACAAACCCGGTGTTAAAATGGTCTACCCAGAACCATGTAAAGAGTTAAGAAGGCGGATATCCGCAGCTATTTCTGCTTGGGATTGTCCCTTTCTATCCTTCATCCGGGTTTTGAGCACGTGGCTCTGGTGTGTGGTCGGAAAAGCCCGGGGTCCCCTCCCGCCTCCGTACCGCGCTGAGGAGGCGCAGTTGGGCCACGGCGCGCCCAACCTGCGGAAGCGGCTCGGGGACTTGGCGCGGAAGGTGGAGGAGGGGAGAAGCGCCGCGGAGTCCCGCGGACCTGTCTGAAAATTGGGAAGCCCTGGATGGTGAAAAGGTGTTTTTCTCTTTTGTGATTTGTTTTAATATTTTTTTCCGAAAACTCCACCAGGGCACTCTTAGTTGTGTTTTGTCTGACAAAACCAAAACAGGGCCCTTTTGCTTTGGGTTGTTTCTTTTCTTTTTCTCTGCAACAACCATACCAGGGCACTCTTACATGGCTTGCCTTCTGGGTTGGAACTATCCAAAAGGGGTCCACCCTTCTTAAAAACTCCCGTATATCATCATATAATATCATATATCTGTCTTGTTGTGCGTCGTTTTTGGGTAAAGGGGATTCACACATCACAGTTTTGGGCACAAGATGAGTGTCCTGGACTGTTGTGGTGATGTCAGAAAAACCTTTCGCACGTGAGCTTCGTTTGGCTGACTCGCCCTAGTGACCCACTAGTCTAAGGTGACTTGTAAGGAGAGCCATTGCACCAAAGAGAGACGCCAGCCTGCCGCCGCACCAGCATATTTCTTTGCTTCTTGGAAAGCCACTTTTCCGACCATGGGATCCATGGGATCCATGAAGTGAGTGCAAAAAGAAAGGCACGTGCAACGTGCCAAGACTGGAAGCATTGTGCCAAGCCGCTGATTTCTGGCGGGATCCAACTTGGGGGGAGCCAACTTGAGCCAACTTGGCCCCGGCAACGCCCAGCCTCGGAGGACATCTTCAAGCAGAACCCCAAGCTGCAGGCCCGGAGGGGGGACGCTTTCGCCTCTCTGCCAGCCACCTGAGTTCGAGGGTCCACGCTGCGCACCGCTTTTTTTTTCGTGGTTAAACCGACACAGAGAAAAAACACAAAAGAAAATTCAGCCCAAAGAGACACATGCATTCCTTTAGCCGCGCTTGACTTTGTTTTGACCCCGATTTCCTCTCCAACTGAGGACTTGGAGCGCAGTGCCTTGGTCGCCTGGGAATCCATGGAGGCAACCAGGAACGACCTCAAAATGAGAATTCCCCATTTGTCAAGCCCAAAACTGCAGATCCCAAAATGGGCGGCTTGGTTTCCTTCAGACCGAGCCTCAAGCAAACACGCCCAAATGCTCCCAATGTCACCTGGAAATTCCCTATACAAAGCATCTCATGTTTTTGAGGAGCCTCACATGCCGCTTGCGGGCTTTCAGGATGTGTGCGAATGAGTTCAACGCATGCCGCAGCGTTCCTAAATCAACGCCTGACATGATTCATTGTCACCTGAGGCCGGAAGAACCAGCAGGCAAGTGGTCCAACCGACTTCACCTTAAGCAAAACAAGGGGGGGATAAGGATGCCTTGCTGGCTAGTAGTGAGCTGACCTGCGGGCAAATCGAAGTCCCGTAAAGATTCCTTGGCTCTGTTGCAGTGCTTTTGATTCTCTACATGGTCCGGAAAGCCATAATGTAAACGCTAGTGCTCCCGGACCCCAGTAGATCACTTCCCGACTTTCTGGACAATTCTGGACTCGATGTTCGGGAAGGCCATTTTGGCCTTTGGTTACTATCTGACTGACCAATCCGCTTGCGAAGTGAGCCGTGGCAGCTGGTCAACCCATGATCTAGGACCTGATGAACTGCTGGTAACAGCTCACTTCCCCA
>CAUJNA010001225.1:729310-779310 GCA_963377175.1 Effrenium voratum | reverse complement strand
TCGTCTCAACAAGCTTGGCCCATGTTGACCCTTTGTCCCATTTGGTGGCGGCTTTGTGCACTTCCAGGTTAGTTGGTGGGAGGGTATATCATTATTCCCCCCTAAATATTGTTGTTGCTTTTTTGGGGTCCCCTTTGTTTTCCACTAACCAGGCCAAAACAAATACAAGCTGGGGCTCTAGTTCCAGCCAAGTGAGGTCAACACTCCATCGCTCCAAGAGCTGCCGACTTACGGTCCTCGCCTGCGCAAGGCAGAGGCCACCAGTGCAGCGGCCCGGCTGATCGGGTCAACGCAAACCTCCGGGGCCGTGGTGTGTGTGTGTGTACTGTCATTTCCTTAAGAATATTGCGTGTATTTCCCCCTAGGTTTGTTGAAGGGAATCTGTCACGACTGGGAATATATTTGTATATGGTATCCCCCCAAATGTCGACCTTTTTGTCGTGTTATGCTTTTTTGTGCTTTGGGGAAAGCAGGAAAACAGGTGCCTATTGAAATCTATTAACTTCTAACTAGAAACTGGGCAAAACATCCTGGGAAAGGAAAAGTCATCTTTAAAATCTAATTTGAAGTACGCATTACAATTAAACATATTCTGCCAACAGGGAATACTGTTTACATCATCTTTAAACCTAAACATTGTATTAGGATGTTCCACTGTACTTGCCTGGTTAAATTCATTGGACATCTCAATCCTACAACAGAGACCCGCTTCAAAGTCGATTTTGAAGCACGCATTCCAATTCAGAATGTTAATTTCACAAACGCCTACTTGAATTCTCGTTAAAACGAGACACTCTACTGAAGATAAGTCCTTGCTAAGTTTTATTAAATGTCTGATCAACAAATACAACTAGAACATGATTTGACTTCCAAATTCTTCGACTTTGAAAAGGGCACAAATTAGATTATCTTTCACATAAATTGTAGTAGGGTTATTTCCTCACTAAACTCTACTTGAATTTCATAGATAATTAAATGCACAATGATAGAAAAAGAAACCCCCTTTAGAATCTAGTTTGAACAAGTCGAAACTATTATTTGAACGTTTTCATTTTTAGTGTTTGATCATAATTGAATATGATTTAATAGCGACATAATTCTAGTAGAGTTTATGGTTTAAACGAAAACTTAGATAGGCTTGTTTTAAAGGAAGGGCTTTAATTGTAAACGCTTCGCGTTGCCCGCCTCGGCCCAGCCTAGTTTGAGGGAAGGGTCAGGAACACCGAAATCCAGTGTTGGGAAGGTCCGAATCCTACTGAAAGCTTGTGACCGCACCAGTTCGCCCGTGCTAGTTCGATGTTCGGAAGCCGTCCTGCTCGGAAGGTTGAAATCCAAAACCAAGACTATCTCAGCTGCTCAGTGCCCTTGGAAAAAAAAGGACCTCTTTCTGGGGATGAGCATTTTTAGTGGGGCTTGGCCTCCATAAAAAGGGGAACAATAATTGGTGTCACTGAACAACCAAGACCAACTTTGGGTGTTTGGGCACCTCCATTTCACGTGGCTGGCGGCTTGCCATGACATACATTTCTTGCTCGGTTGCTCAGCCCAAGACAGGTACATGGTGGGAATACAAACCTCCATTTGCTTAAGTACCCCGGAAAAATCTCCCCAATAGACACGCCAGCAGGCGGGCTGAGGGACTGGGCCTGAGGCTAGTCTCAGGCTGGCATACCTTGAGACGCCGAAGGGGCTGGGCCTGCTGGATGACTTGGGGCCGGGGGGCTGGGGCACGTCAGACAGGCTTGGTAGCTGGCGTAGCTTGAGACCAGTCTCAGACACGTGAGACGGGCTGGGAGCTGGGGGCCGGCCTAGTGGCTGGCATGCTCTCAGATGCCGGCTGGGCAGGCTGGGCTGAGGTGGGTTGCTGGTTGGGCTGGGCCTGAAGCTAGTCTCAGCCACGACGAAGCCAAGGATGGGGGCAAGGCCTGTTTCATACACACTTGGGCCTGAGGCTGGGTGGCGAGTTGCTGGGCTGACCCTGAGGCCAGTCGCAGACACGTAAGACACGCCAGCAGGCGGGCTAGTCTGAGGCTAGTCTCAGGCTGGCATACTTTGAAACCAATTTCAGACTGCGCCGAAAGGGCTGGCAGCCGGACTGAGGGGCTGGGGCACGTCAGACAGGCTTAGTAGCTGGCAGACACGTGTTGGCCTGAGGCCTGACCTTGGCACGCTGGGCTGAGCTTGCTGGTGGGCTGGGAGCTGGGGGCCGGCCTAGTGGCTGGCATGCCTGAGATGCGCCGGGGCCTGGGCTGGGCAGGGTGGGTTGCTGGCTGCCGGGCAGCCGGACTACGGGCTGGGCTGAGCTGTGCTTGGGCGGGTTGCTGGATGCGGCAAGGCCTGTTTCATACACACTTGGGCCTGAGGCTGGGTGGCGAGTTGCTGGCTGGGCTGGGCCTGAGGCCAGTCGCAGACACGTAAGACACGCCAGCAGGCGGGCTGAGGGGCGCTGAAGGGGCTGGGCCTGCTGATTTGGGGCCAGACGCAAGCAGGAGGTCGGCCTGGGCTGAGCTGAGGTGCTTAGCCGGACTGAGGGGCTGGGGCACGTCAGACAGGCTTAGTAGCTGGCGTAGCTTGAGACCAGTCTCAGACACGTGAGACTGGTCGTTGGCCCTGAGGCCAGTCTCAGACCCGCTTGGCACGCTGGGCTGAGCCTGCTGGTGGGCTGGGAGCTGGGGGCCGGCCTAGTGGGGTTGGGCTGGGTTGGGCTTGCTGGATGACTTGGGGCCGTGCTTGGGCGGGTTGCTGGTTGGGCCAGGCCTGTTTCAGACAAGGGCTGGGCTGACAGGCCTGGCCAGCAGGCGGGTTGCTGGTTGGGCTGGGCCTGAGCCTAGTCTCAGACACGTCAGACAGGCCTGGCCAGCAGGAGGTCATGCTTTTCAGCACAACAAAGCATTTTTTAGTGATTTTCGACAAAAATGGACCCATGGAGCTGGACGCCGACGAACCCCGAAAATTTCAAGGCCCGCCGGACAGGATTTTGGGCCGGGGGTTGGGGGAGGGGAAAAGCGAAGATTCTCTTTGCAGAAGAGATCTGAGCGCCCTTGGCCGCTTTGGGGCCGAGGCGAATTTATTACACATCTTCTTTGAACAGGAAAACCTTTTTAGTTTCTCTTTAAACTGGAACATCCTGCTTCCCTATTAAGTTCAAAGGAAGAACGGAGACGCCTTTAAAGTCTAATTTGATAAACATTCCAATTAAAATCCGTCTGGGAAAAGGACATCCTACTTAAACTACTTTTCAGAGTTGATAGGTATTTGCCGTGTGTTCTGTTTTTTTTGAGCTTTGGGGAAAGCAACGCAAATTGCAAGCTTCAGGTTAAAAACAGTTCCAACGAATCTTGAATCCAGGCCCGAATGAACTTTTAGTCGGTTTGAATCTGCCTTTGTCCTATTTTTCAGCTGAAGTTTGGTCAGAAGATGCCAGACAACAGCAAAGAAGAGAGTCAGGGCCCCCAAACCGTTTAAAGCCTTTCTCAGAGGAAAGACCCCCCCAAGGCCTGCAACCCTTTTAAACTGTGATAACCATTTCAACAATTTCAGTCCTTTCTCAGAGGAAACGTCCCCCCACCCCCTACTCCCCAAGCGCCAGGGCCCCAAAACCGTTTCAACCGTTTTAACCGTTTTAACCCTTTCTCAGAGGAAAGGGCCCGCCCTTCCAGGGTTCCAACCAAACCCGTTTAAACCATTTAAACCGTTTAAACAGTTTAAACCCTCTCTCAAATGAAAGCCGCCCTCCCTTGCCCAGGGTTCCACCTGAGAGAGGGTTCACACGGTTCAAACGGTTCAAACGGTTTTGGGCCCAGACCTTTTCTTTGAGAAAGGGTTCAAACTGTTTAAATGGTTCAAACGGCTGAGTTGGACAGTCTTTTCCCTTTTGCAGAGTCAGATGTGATTGGCATCACAGCTGAAGACAGACAAAAAGATCAACATTTGTGGGGTACATAGATATATAGTCATTCTTCCAGGGGGCTTAAACAAATGGAAGTCTAGCTATGGGCAAGAGAGCTTGGCCATGGCACAAGCAGGGCTTCTTGATTTGAGCCCACCGTTTTGTTGGTTTCCGAAATGTAAAGACGAATCAAGCTAAGCCCTGGGACTTGTTTGCTCCAAGGCGCTTGGGGTCCTGGTGGGGCTGGCACATGGGGAAATTCGTGACTCCGCTGGTGTGTTGCGACGCAAATTTAGTCAGTCCCCCATGTTGCTCCCAAATGGAGCTACGGTCGATTTTGACAAAACCTCACCTACTGCGGGAGACATTGAGCATGACAACCTTCGGATGCCCCTGGTCTTTGGGATAACATTCGTCATTCGGACTATGGCAATGCCAAAACTAGGGATCCTTCAGTGCCACCAGCTTTTGACTCTTCAAACTGCACCTGGCAGGTTCCGGGAAAAATCGGATCTCCAGGAGCGTGAAGCCTTGTGAGAAGAGATGATGTTTTTTGCCAGGGAGACTTCCAACTCAGAGATCGACCTTTCGGGGCGCCAGGCATACAGTTGCTGGCCAGGCGAGGTTATCCCCCAGGGAGGGCTTCGGCCCGTTTTCCCCTTTTTGTTTGGTTCCAAAAACCCACCAAGTGGAAGTGTTTTCTTGAGGGAGTTTATCGGGACCCAAAATGCCGTGGCAACTTTTGAAGCACCGACTGTGGTTTGATGGAGGAGAAACATGAAATTGGGGGACTTCGCCACCCCACCCCACTCCCCCATCGCAACATTGTGATTTGCTGGAGGTCATGGTGGGTGCTGCAGTGCAGCTGAACGACCAAGTGGGCCGCCTCGCCGAGGACTATCACCAGGCCATGTCCTCTTTGAACGAGCAGCTGCACCTCGATTCGATTGGGCGAAGCGGCGAGTCGTGAAGCGGTTCTGGGATGTTCTGGGGGAAATCAACCAGACACCAACCAGACGGCTCCCACGCAAAAATAATTCGCGGGACGGCCTAGACAACATTTGTGTTTCAAGGAATCTCCTTCTCGGGGAGGTTCCATGTTTACTTGCACGGGGTGCAAAATTGGGTGGCATTCGGGTCCCCCCAAACAAGGTCAAAAGGTCATGCTTGAACTCAGTAATTATGTTTGTTTTCAGCGTTGGGGCCCCTTTGGTGGGTACCATTTTTGTGGGGGATTATGTCCATCTAGCATTTGTGAGGGTGTTTCCTCTTGAAATTCATAGCCAACCACTGGTATTTTTTGATGCTGAAGCTGGTTGGCTTGGTGCTCAGGATGGAGAGATGGAGTGCGGATTTCCGTTTTTGGTCGAGGTGTTGCGAACCTGAATGGCTAGCCATGAGCATTGGGAGAGTTAAGCCAGGAATGATTAAACTCCCTGATGAACAGGGAGCTGTGGGCCCAATCACCCCACATCCTTGGCTAGATAACTCGCGTCACTGAGGCTGATGTGGGACAAGCTGCTAAGTGAGAAGATCGGAACCGGCGTGTAGACACGCGCAGCGTGTGGCCTGAAAGTGCCCCAAAATGCAAAGCCTGAACTCCAAGGGGGTCAAAACACTCAAAACACTTCCCGTGACTTACAACGCTTACAAGTTGTTCTTGCTTGGCTCGGGGTTCATGATTTCCACTTGCCTTCCTGACTTGTGGCCGAAGATGCTGATCGAAAAGGCGGCAGAGTTTGCTTCTCCGTCCCGTGATATAAGATTTGTGGCAAGAGGGAAAGAGAAAGAGAGAGAGAGAGAGAGACATTGTCCCCTGCAGCTAAAGAAAGAGGGAGGGAAAGAGTGGGTGCATGTTTGATCGCTGAGCTGCCAGCAAAGGCAGCACTGGTTGACCTACATTCCCCTTTTGAACATCACCTCACCAAAAGGACAACTCCCTCAACTACTTCAAACCGACCAAAAAGGCAAAGTTCAATCCCAACCAGGGGAATGTTGGGAGCCCTGAGAGCGCCTTGCCCTCTCAGCTTGACTTGGTGTCTCAGGCGCCGGACAGCTGGCGGGAAGCCACACTTGCACAGCTGGAGGGCCTTCTGTCTCAGTTGCCCGGGGACCCGCGGATGGTCAGTTCAATATCTCGGGCCGTAAGACCCAGCGGATGCTGATGCAACGTTTGCTCCTCGTGCAAACCCTATGGCCCCAGACCTGACATCAGACTGGACCAGACCTTGTTTTTCAACTACCTAAGTTGGCCAACCTTGTCAGCCTCCCATCCATGCTGTCGAACTCTGAGGCCGGAGCTGCGTAGCCCGCACAAGGCAGAGGCAGGCATGGAGTCGGTGTGCGGGGGCGACTGCGTTTCATTGCCAGGCTCTTACTGTTTCAACTTTTTGCTTGTTAGATTGTCCTACATTTTGCCTTTGAACCAACAACCAGATCAAACAGTGACTTTTGCAAGGGTCTAAGTCTGGCATACTTTGGACTGAACTGGAAAGGACAATATTGACAAAACCGACTCAAAATTGCGGCTAGGGACATCACCCGCAACTGAGAAGCCTTCAACATATTCACAAAAAGGGGCCTCTCAAAGCTATGTTGATTTGTGGTTAAGCCCCCACATCAACAGATCAACATTAGCCAACATCAACATGGATCACAAAGGGCCCAGTATTGTTGACCCCGGAAGACTAAACCCCAGTCTATTCATATCGGGGTGTTTTTCTCCAACAGTGATAAATCCCCACTAAAATCAGGGACACCCCCATATTAATAAACTGGGGTTTATTAATCCAGGGTCAACATTATTTTGTGGTTTATGTTGGTTTGCAGAGCTTTGCCTTCGGCTCCGCAAGATTCAAGCTGCACGCCCCGCGCCGCTTTACGTGAGGTCACCCTGGGTGTGTCGCAGCTGGAGGCGAGGAAGACGGGACTTTGGACCAGAATGGCTGGATTCCAGGATCCGCAAGCCCGTCCGTAAAAAAACGGGTTGTCCCAAAAGTGGCACCTTTTTCAAGAAGGCAAGCAACTGCGGATTCGCAAGAAATGCAGCAGCTTAATCTTTTGACAGCCCAAGTCTCTAAGCAAGATGTAGATGATATTTAGATGCTGAGACGCGGAAAGAGGCTTAGAAGCGTGTGTCGAATTTCAGACCCCCTTTCCCAATGCACTGAGATGTCGGGAGACGGCCATTTTGCTTGTGTGGGTGGTGCCTCTTGCGTTGGGGATGGGAAGACGCAATATGGATGAATCCTTTTGAGTAGGCTTGAGGTGACAGCTCCATTGTGTGTACTCCTTGCACATATGCTGCTTGCAGCTTTTCTACCAAAGTGCAACCAAGGGGGCGATCTTGAGGTTTGGCGGCGCTTTAGCGGAGCTTTTTTCGTGTTTCATCCTGCTCGGCAAGTGTTTGGCCAGCAGCCGGTACCAGCAAGTGCCAAGCCAGGATAGGTAAGCGGTTCCCGCTTCTGCTCAAAAGCGTCCCATTGTGACTGAAGATGGTAGGGGCAGCGTGACCAAATATGTCATGCCGTAGGTGGCATGGCATGGGGGCGACATAGTCATGACTGTTTCGCGCGCTGCCAGGGAGAACCATGCCCACCCAAGATGCCCATGACACAGATTGACCAGAGTTCCCCACACTTCCCTTTTGATGGTTTTTTCTCCACTTGGAGCGGTTCCTTCAGTGAGTTCCTTGCGTGAACTAGGTGCTGGCCAGACACTTGCCTAGCAGGATACAACTGTATGGGTCAAAATTAAACCACCAGGGCACCGCAGGTTTTGGTCCATGTTTCCCCTTACTAGGGTTCCATTTGGGGTACCTTTTTTGGACCCACAGCCACGACAGGTGGCTCAAATCAAAAAGCCTCAAGCCCTGTTGGTTGAAGTTTTGCAACAGCCGGCGGCCTTCAACTTCAGTGTGCCCTGTTTTTGAGAACCAGGCCTGCTGGTTGCCAGGCATCTGGCCGGGAAAGGGGGAAGAGGTCTCCGGAAGATTTGTCATATGTATATATATACACATACGTATGATATATATATATATATGTATATTATATATATATATGTATGTGTATATGTAAAAGGACGATGTTTACCAAGAAAAAAAACGGGAACAAATAAATACACGACAAGTTTGACTTTGACGTGTTGTTGAATTGGTGCGTTGTCCAGCCAAAATATTGGGTTCTGTGGCCGTCGTTTACGTTGCTTTGACCGGCGACATCTACGATTTGCTTGGTCTCAGATTCATACAATTTGGGATTGAGACACGCACCACCTTACTGTTGCTCACAAATACGTGGGTCATGTGAGTGACCAAGCGTTGGTGGATTGAGGCAGAGTAGGGACATTAGGCCACCCGCCGGTCGAAGGAACACCTGCTGAGTATCTATCTCCACTTGAACACCGCCCTTCACCCAAGAAACCTGTGGATTGTTTGGGAGTTGTCACCCTTGGCTGGAAGCCTGCTTATGGCATACACGCAATTCACTTCAAAATGCACTCAATTAGGATATAACAAGACATGTGTTTTCTAGAGCGCGGCCCACCGAATCCTCCTTTCTCGATAGGGGGTATGCTACACCAATTCCGTTCGTAGTTGCAAAATCAGAATTTTAAGTTGTCATTGCAACTGTCACGTGTGCCTTCTGCATATGCAAGAGTGAAGAACACAATGACTGATTGTACCTACTACCTGTTTTGCAGAACGCCACCATATTGGTTTGTTTCTTGGGCCCAAGGTATGTTCAACGAATCTTTGGTGAGCGTCTCAAGTAGACGAAGGGGTGGCGTCATGTCTTGTTCCGGGTCATCTATCTCTTCTCATCCTCGTTGCCAAGAGTGAAGTAGGCCGATTTCTCTATTTGATGCCTTTTCTGCTGAAGCTCGCATTGGTGGTGCATGCCCTAAGTTTCCGAAGGTTCTGATTCTCCAGATGCAATCTGGTGAGAAAATGAAGCTGAAAGAGTGACCAAAGGCCCAACATTTCTAGCTGGCAGTCACCAAAGGCATTCCAACCAGCATCTAAGGCCTCGATCAATCACAGCCTAGGGAAGTCTAAGTCGATTTTGATCAACAAGAATCACGACTACTAGAAACGTATTCAAACAACTGGAAACAGCTAAAGCCAACTCACACAGTCTAAGAATTTGAGGCGCCACACGTCACAAAGACAAGCTGGCTTGATTATACTAAGCCCCAAAAGCTTGGTGCACCCTTAAACGCCCCTCTCTTGCCTACCGGCAAGTGTTAGCTTCTGCTCAGACGTTTCGCTTGTCGGACAGCTGCTGGTTGCGACACTGCGGAGCATGTGCTAAAACCCCCTACTCATGTTTCCAAGGTGATGTTCCCTTCAACGGCTTTCCCCCTAAATCGAACGATGCACAAGTAGAATGCAGGACATTCGCTGGCGTCGGTGGCACTTAGTAGCCAACCCTGCTAGGAGTCCGCTCGGTAACTCATCTGAACTGATTTTCGGTCAAAGGTACTTGTTCCAGTGGATTTCTGCTTCCTCACGAGTCCCAGCGCGAATCAACCTAGGAACATCTAGGAACTGTTGGGTCGTTTGAATTGGCCACCAGAAGCCAAGGTGCCTACCTTTGGTTCCTATGGCCTTGGTGGCCACCTTTCATTTGCACATCATTCCTTCTTTTGGCCAGCATGCTCGGCTTTTGGGCCCTCGCGTCCTTTGGGATGCGGATGCATTCTGTTTGGCCCTGCGGGCACTGGATCCGGACATGGGGAGCTCATCCATCGGGATCCTTGGCGCTTGGTTGGGTGAGCACAGTATCCCTCAAAACTTGTCCAAGACGATTGATTCAACACTGGCAAAAGAAAGGCAGGGATGAGCCCAGGGTGCTTCATGTCACAGGGTGTTGGAAGACCGTGTTTGTGCTCATGCAGGTGCACCATGCATAAATCATGTTTCGGGGGAACCATTTTGGCTGAGAGCCCTCTTTGCAACCTTTGCAAGGCCGCTATCTTGTGCTTTGGACAGGGTGGGGCAGGTTCTAAGGGAATCCCAGCGAACAAAGTAGTCGTGAAATTTGCCCATCTTATCTCAGAAAGCGTTGCTGTTGGATGCGCAAGGTGAGGGTGAGCCCGTCACGGCTCGCACTGATAGGTGACTTGGCTTGTCCCGTCAGTCGGCTTGGGTTGGCCTATTGGCACGCGCTCAAAGCCCCAAGAGCCTACTACAGCCTGGATGTTCTTGGAATACTCTTGTTTGACCCAGAAAATGTTTTTCTCTTGGCTTCCATACCTAGCTTTTTTGGGGCTTGCTCGGAAACCTGGCAAAGGGCCTCTGAAGCCTTACGCGCTCCGAATCCCATGGCCTGTCCGGACATTTTTTGGACCGTGTACTTGGTTGCTTGACAGTGGTGACTTTGGAACTGGCTATGTGCCTGAGGCCCGAAACCCAAGGCCACCCAAGAAAACAATAGTTAGAGGTTCCATCCGGGTCTCCTGAACAGCCAGCTTGTCTTGCAGAAAAACTGGCGAGTGACGAACGTTGCTCTGTGCCCTTGGACTGCTCCCCTCCCCGCACACTGATCGGGGACCGCCAGCTCGTTGGACACGGAAGGGTGCTCAGGGCTGGCAGGCTAGCACCTCCACACCGGTTTTCCGGTCTCAAGCACCTGGTTGCAACCCAATCTTGGTTACCGTTTTGGTGCCGTAAGGACCTCGGAGAAGTATACCAGTCGCAGAAAAAATGGGGTGTGCTTCTCCCAACAGGGAAGGATTCCTCTGAAAGGGAGCACTCCCTGGTGAGTGAATCCGGGGTGGATGAATGGGTCAACGAGTAAATACTACGTTGTGAAGCTTCTTGCCCGGTCTCAAACCGAACATCTGTCAAACTTTCAGGGCAAGAGGGCAAGTGGCCTGTCCGTCCATCCAGCGCAGGCTTGAGGCAGGGGCAGTTATGATCATTTGTTGACATTGTCATCTGAGTCCAGCGGAGGCCACATTGCCTATTCGCGTGCTAATAGGTAAAGAGTGTTCTAACATTCGGGACGTCAGTTGTAACTACAAATCTGTGGTTGTCATTTCAGAGAGCTATGCACTTCATTGGCTATTCTATGCAGGCTGCGTGATTTGGCATGTGCCCACAACCGCCGCCGCTAGAGATGTACGTTTCTGCAGCCAGTTTTGTTTGGCGTCACAGGTGGTTTGCAAGTGCGGTTGGCTTTCGCCACCTGCTTGTCAGCAAAGGTGCTGATAGCGTCCAGGTACATCAAGCGCCGGGTCCAATTTGAGGTTGCTAATGTTGACCCAGGATTAATAAACCCTTCTCGTTATTAGGGGGGTGTTCCCTCCAAAAGTGATGAATCCCCACTAAAAGGGGACAGCCCCCTATGAATCAACCAGGGGTTTATTAATCCGGGGTTAAGATTACTCTTTCCAGGGTTCGGTACATTCCTGAGGCTCTGAATAGAGATATTGTGGGGCCAGCCCCCGCCCAGGACGTTGCCGCCATCGCCGGCACTCTCTCCCCAGGCGTGCCGAAAAATCTCATGGAGTCATCACCAGGTTGCGCGAGGGCCAAGAGGCCAGGGCAATCAGAATTTCCATATCCTTCCCTTTTTGTTCCCCAGCTGGTCAGGGTGCGATTTCTGTCCTCAAGGTTCCGCGGTGGTGTCTGGCGGTGCTTGTTTGGCGCTGCAGTCAGGGTGGGTGCTGGTCAGGGTGCTGGACAGGGTTTTTGGACAGGGTGCTGGTGCTGTTTGGTGCTGTTTGGTGCTGTTTGGTGCTGTGCTGGTGGTTATTTGGAGGTTGCTGCTGGTCAGGTACTTTGAGGTGCTTTTTGTAAGCATAAGGTGCTATGGCGGTGACTCGCGTGGCGCTGTTTGCGCGCTTTAGGCGTTGTCCCCCAGATAGGGGTTCTCGTTCCCCAGGCAACCAAAAGCTATGAGGGATTGTGAAAGGTTCTTACTTCCAAAGAGGGGCAGGCTGTGGTCAGGATGCTGTTTGCTTGTTTTGTGATGCAGAGTGGTGGTGTGCGCGCATGTGTGTGTGTGTGTGTGTGCTGAAGTGGCTTTCAGTGCTTGTTCAGGGTGCTGTTTCGGGTGTGGGTGCTTTTTGATGTTCTCAAGGTGCAGTGGCCGTTGGCGGTGCTTAGGCAAGGATGCTGGTGCGGGTCAGGGTGCTGCTTGCTGTGCTTAAGGTGGTGGTCGTTGCTGTCACTGCCGATTGCGCTGGCGGGCAACGTCCGCATACTGATGCTCAGCTCCCTGAAGAGGCTGTTTGTTTCTCGTCCAAATGTTTAGTTGGCGCCTTCCAGGCCTCTGCGCTGATTTGCAAGGGTTGTTCACCTGTTCTCCTTGACTGAACTGCGGGCCTCAGTGGAGCGGCTTTCCCTTGAAAGCCTGGCCCAAGCTGAAGGAGCTGGAGAACATGTTTCTCAAGGGGATAGGCATCAACAAACAACTTATTATGCATCAAAAAAACTTAGTAGGCATCCAAAAAAGCTTATTAGGCACTAAACAAAAACTTATGCTCATTCCTATGAGGGAAGGAAGGAAGGAAGGAAGGAAGGAAGGAAGGAAGGAAGGAAGGAAGGAAGGAAGGAAGGAAGGAAGGAAGGAAGGAAGGAAGGAAGGAAGGAAGGAAGGAAGGAAGGAAGGAAGGAAGGAAGGAAGGAAGGAAGGAAGGAAGGAAGGAAGGAAGGAAGGAAGGAAGGAAGCTGCCGCCCCTCCCAACCACCCCGCTGATTTGTAGAAGGTTGACAGTGATTAACGCACCCTTTTGCTGAATCATCACTTCTTCGATCATCACCACCCTTTGTTGAATCATCACTTCTTCGAACATCAAGGGGGGGGGCTGCCGCCCCGCCCAACCCCCCTGCTGATTTGTAGAATGCTTACAGAGCTTACCGCACCCCTTGTTGAATCATCACTTCCTCGATCATCATGGGGGCCCCCCCCCCCACCCCCCCGCTGATTTAATGCTGCGCCTCGCGAAAGTGCTGCGCCTGCCGCGAAATTGGTACCTCTTGCGAAAGTGCTGTGCCTGCCTCGAAATCTGGACCGCACCTTTCGAAAGTCCTGCACCTGCCGCGAATCTGTACCTGACCTTGCTAAAGTGCTGCGCCTGCTGCGAAATCTGTACCTGACCTTCCTCACCCCGCTGATTTGTAGAAGGTTGACAGTGGTTAGCGCACCCTTTGCTGAATCATCACTTCGATCATCACCACCCTTTGTTGAATCATCACTTCTTCGAACATCATGGGGGGGGCTGCCCCCCAACCCCCCTGCTGATTTGTAGAATGCTTACAGAGCTTACCGCACGCCGTCCCCCCCCCCCAATCCCCTCGCTGATTTAATGCTGCGCCTTCGTCAAACTCTGCACCGTACCTTGCGAAAGTGCCTCTTGCGAAAGTGCTGCGCCTGCCGCGAAATCTGGACCGCACCTTGCGAAAGTCCTGCACCTGCCGCGAATCTGTACCTGACCTTGCTAAAGAGCTGCGCCTGCTGCGAAATCTGTACCTGACCTTCTGAAAGTATTGCGCCTGCTGCGAAATCTGCACCTGACCTTGCGAAAGTGCTGCGCTTGCCGCGAAATCTGTACCGCACCTTGCGAAAGCGCTGCGCCTGCCGCGAAATCTGCACCTGACCTGCGAAAGCATTGCGCCTACCTTGCGAAAGTGCCGCGCGTGCCTTGAAATCTGTACCTGACCTTGCGAAAGTGCTTCGCCTGCCCCGAAATGAATAAGTTTTTTTGATCCCTATAAAGTTTGCTTTGATCTTCTGATTTTTCATTTTTAATAGTAAATCAATGAGAAAAGTTTTTGATCCCTAATAAAGTTTTTTGATCTTTAGAGATAAGTTTGTTTGATGCCTAAAAAGTTGTTTTTTGGTCCCTCACCCTTTCTCAAGCAGCCAGAATGGGAAGCTATCAATCAACCCCATACTCCCTTACGCGAGGGGATCCTTCACTGCGAGGACACCTGTAGACATCAGTTCATGGAAGCTGGTGACAGCCCGCATGCAAATAGTGCCAAGGCGGCAAAACCGCTCAAAGACAGACCTCTTTGCTGGGGAAGCTAAGCATTTTTAATTTTATTTTGAATTTTGGGGAAATTGCTGGGAAGCCTTTGCTCGAGCAGTTTCGCCTCAACGGCCCGCTGGAGACCCTACCTGCTGCCCCAAAAACTGTTGAATTTGATCGATTTTCAGGAAAATGATCGTTTTGCCTTCTTGGTGTTGAAATTTCAACACTGGTGCTACAAAAACCGTTCGGGCTTGCGGAGCAGACCGAACCTTATGTTGCTGATGTCGCTTGCTGGGAATCCATCGATTGCGTTGTTTTTTGCATAATCCGTTGCATGTTTACGTTCTTTTTGCGTCATGACATGGGCCGTGCCTAGGATTTGGTGTTGGAAATACCGTTCGTAAAGCGTTCAAAACCCGTTCAAAACCCGTTCGCAAACCGTTCGCGAACCGTTCGCATGTCGTACATTTTTCGTAAAACTAAAAATGGGTGTTGCGAAATCACCTTGGTGTTCTAAAAGCCGTCCTGGTGCTAAAAAACCGATCTGGTGCTGGAAAAACATCATTTTTCCAAGTGGTGCTGAAAAAAAACATTTTAGGGGCCTCAGGCAAGTTAAGCTCGAGCGACCTACGGGATGACAGGGCCTTCCTACTGCGCATCTCTGAAGGTTTGCAGGGCTCAAGGAACCTGCTCGCAAACGAAAAGTGGCGCAGCTAGCTTTCACGCTGTCCGACAAAATCCACACCCGCCAAGCCCAGAGAGTCCAAGTAATTACCCTTTGAGGATGGGTTTTGGGGGTTCGAAAGGGGTCTAGTGCATCCATTGGAACTTGCACCCTCTGGGTAGGATTGAGCTCCTGCGATTTTGGCGCAGAATTCGTCTCGGAGAAAGCGCGCCAGGGCCGGTGCTTTGGCTCCGAGCCAGGCACAGCGGCTTGGCACGGACCTGGGCTCCGTCGGCACCCCGTGTGAAGGATTCGGGGTGTACGGGTCCCGCCCCCGCCCACAAATGGTCATGAAACCCAACAAAGGGGAGGGTGGCAAGAAGATTCCTGTCAACATGGTGGTTTTTGGGGTTGCATGATGTGAACTGTGGAGATCAACATGGGTAGGGCTACCCGGATATGGGTCATTTGTGCCCTCTGTTTAATTGGTTCTAGCTGGGGTAGGTGGTTTAACAGCATGCAGCTCGCTTGGGACCAAGGCATGGGGCTGCAAAAAGTAGGTCGTTGACCTCAGTTCGCGCGGGGGATTTCTGATGCCACCTGTTTCAAGGAGCTGAGGCAACGGCAGACTGCTTTGGGGGTGAGAACTGCTTGAGCTATATGGCTGCGGCTCAAAAACCTGTGCGAAAATGGCACGGTACATGGAAGCAAAGACTAAAGCCTGCGTAACCCCAGCTGTTTAATTTCGAGCCACACCATGCCACACCCATATACAGGCAGAGACTCCCAAGCCACGTGAAGTACATCGTGGTGTTCTCACACTTGAAAGGTTGCATGGCCTATTTGTTGTTCGGGTCCCTGAGAATATGGAGAACAAATTGTGCCATACTTGCGAAATGTGCGCCTGCCGAAGAGCTGCAAAGCATTAAGGTGTAGGCCATTGGGGATGTACCTTCCTGTCCTGGCGGACATCTAGGAATCATCGATTGAGTTCTTGTTTCCCAGTGTTTGCTTTCAGTAGCACCCGTGGTTATCAGGTGTGCATGTGCTCTGAGTTTGCTTCTGGTTGGGATTTTTAGGGGTGTCTAAGTTGAGGTGGTTGGTGAATCAAACGCCAAGGCCAACCCAAGAAAAGAATCTTGCAAGGACCACACCCAACCGAAACGGACCATCCGGCGATCGCCTGAGGAATATTTGGGGGAGGCCGGCGAGTGGGGCTGGCGCGCATGGGAACATACATGTGTGAATGGGTCGGAATGGGAGGATCCAGAAACGGTGTGACCCTTTCAGAAGTCGCCTTGGGCATGTTCCATGGAATGGGAATGTGCTTGTATTGGTTGCGGAGACGCTTTCGGGGTCCCCATTGAGTCAATTGAGTCAATTGTGCGTAGTGTGGCAAACGGAGGTCATGCCAACCTTTTTGTCAACCTGCTGTGATTTGCAGGGGGTTGGTGGGGTCTCCCTCGGCCGCAGCATATCTCGTGCGTTTTGTCCGTGGTCAGACTCGGGAAGCAGAAGCTCTATCATAGACCCTCAAAAGGGGGGCTTTGGAGAGGGGAGGGGCCACAGCCCCCTTGCGGGTCCACTAATTTAGAGGAATCCTTGTAAGGGAAAACAGAAGCTGTTTATCTTCATAGGAGCTTGAAGAACGAGCCAGTGAAAACCTTAAGCTGGCTTGCTCAGGGACGAGCAGAGGAGACGAGCAAATCTGCCAATTCGACGTTTTTCAACCGCTAGCCTCCGCCAGCCGGGCTCGGGCCGGTGGGAAAACCCCATCCGGGCGCGAGGCCAAGAGGCGGGCTGGGGAAGGGGGCCCGAGCACAAGTCTTCCGTGCCAAGGGCTGACATTCCAATGTGTCCATTCCGATATGGGTTGTCTCAAAATGGGGTGAGCTAGTTTTGCGTGGAATTTACACGGCGTTCTGTGAAGCAGGTGTAACAAGCGAGCGAGCAAGCAAAGAAGAATGCCACCAACCCTTTAAACCAACCCTATACTCAGCAAGGAGGGGAACAAGCAAGCAATCAAGCAATCTAAATAAACCAACCCTGAACCAACCCGAAACCGCGGTAAGTCAAACCTAAAGCGGGCCTAACCGCTCCCTCCTCAACCACCCCCAAAGCAATCCTAAACGGCCCAAAACCAACCCTAAACTCACACTGTATCAACCCTAAACCAGCCCTGGGTTTCCCTGGCAGTTTCTTTGGTGAGGCGCTGCTACCCTCCTGTGAGGGCTTTCCCAGTTGTTTGTGTTTTTTTGTTGACTTCTGGTAGGGCGAGTTTGCTTCCCATGTCCCGCCAATGGCTTTGTACTCATGGTGTCCGCACTCCATTGGTGTCTCTTGCCACGGGCTAAGGGACAAGCTGAGGGTCCAGTTGTGGCTGGACGTGTCCAGCTAAAGGCTCAGGGCTGATGGAGAGGGATGCATGGAAAAGGCTCAGGCCGAGACCTTTGAAACTCAGGCCATGGCTCTTTGGCAGAGCTAGGGCAAGTTTCCTTGCCAAGAGCATCAAAGATGTTTGCCCTAAAGCCTTTTGGAGTAAAGTACTCACAGGGATGGTCCACCTTGGTATCACAGGAATGAGTATGTTGGACTCTGCAGGCGTATGCCACATGCTGAACTACCGCAATCCGGACGCTTGGCTCAGCTTCACACGATGCTGAGTTCGCTCTCCAGGTTTCAGGGTCAAATCTGAGAGCCCTTTTAGGGATTTCATGCGAGCGGCAGGACCAGAAAGCCAGCGGAATTTGCCGTGGTATTTGATCCATGGGATGGTTTATTAGTTGTAGGTGTCCCCTTTCAGTGGGGTTTCATCACTTGTAAGAGGGTTTTTCCAGCTATTCACAGGACGGGTGTTCAACATTGCATTGACCATATGGGAATGAGCTCAACTGTTCTTTATGGTTGAACTGCTCTGAAGCTGGTTCCAAGACTGTCAGCCTTTCTTCTATGAACAATCCGTGTGATCTTGTTGTGGTGTCCGAGCTGTGAATCGGCTTGTCTTGCTTGGCGTTTGGGTTCGCGAAGCTAAGGGCATTGCTCCACAAGTTTTCAACAAACTGCTCTATACTGTCTATACTTCTGTTTCTGTAAATAGTTCCTGATAGTCCCCACAGACTCCTGGGCCCAACAGATAAACAAGCCCATGGTGTCTCCAAACTGTGCCTGATAAAGGATCGCGCAGGAAGGCTTCTTCAATCTGGTGGATTCATTTGTCTTCGGGGATGCTAGTCTGAAGTTGGCCAAGCCGCTGTCAAAGTTGCATGCAGGTTTTAATTCGCTTCCAAGCGCAGAGTATGGCAAAATTGGCTTAGACAACCAGGCTAGGGTTCTTTTGAGAAGGTACCAGTAGAGCCGGCGAAACCGGTAGGCGTTTTTTTGTTCTTGTTTTTTTTTAACATATGAAAGTGTGACTACAGTATGTTGGTCTTTCTCTCCTTCTTTCAGTGTCTGTTCTTGTTGTTTGTCATCGTTTATTGTTTCCTCTATTGATTCTGTTTTATCATGGTTTAGTTTCCTGCCTGCGTCCACTATTGATTTCGTTGCATCTCTTATTCATTTCGAATTTCCTCTGATTTACTGCTTGCTTCTTTCTTCCTTTGTTTCTTTCTTTCATATCTATCTAGCTATCCACCTGCTATCTAATTGGTTATCTCTCTACCTACCTACCTACCTACCTACCTACCTACCTACCTACCTACCTACCTACCTACCTACCTACCTACCTACCTACCTACCTACCTACCTACCTACCTACCTACCTACCTACCTACTTTTCTATCTATCTATCTGTCTTTCTGTCTGTTTGTCTATCTATGTATCTATCTATCTAACGATCTATTTGTTTGTCTCCTCTCCCGCTATCTATCTATTTGTCTATTTATTATCTCTCTCTCTCTCTCTCTCTCCCTGTCTATGTGTGCACTCGACCTATCTTATCTACCTCGTTGTCTCTCTAGCATATCATATGAATCTCTCTTTCCTAGCTATCTATCTACCTCTATCTTTCTGTCTGTCTATCTAAATCTAATCTGATCTAAATCGCATCTGAAGGAGTTGCGCTGGGTTTCGAACATATTTTGGTGCCTGTGGCGCCCAGGAGTTTGATCAGCTGGGCAACTGGCTCAGCAACTTCTCGGAGCACCGGCGCTCGGCAACTTGCTCCAAATTGCTTTGGGACTCCGAGGGTGCGAGTCCGGAAGGTCGGGTCCCAAACATCCTTGCCTATGCAACCGGGTTTGGGGCAACGGGGCAGCAGAAGCACAGCTCGCCACTTGAAGCAAGGTGTTGCCCACCCAAAACAGGGCAAGCTAGATGCAACCGTGGTGATGTTTGCATCGGGAACCTTTAGTGCCAAACTGGTGAAGAAAAGCAGCCCCTGTCTGCAATAAACAGTCCATTCAATAAATCGCTCGCAGGAATAACTCAGGACAAGTGGATGTAGCTCCCTTGAATCACTGGTTATCATTTATTTACTACGTGCAATTTTGGTTTTTGGCTAATCGGAGTGTCCTCAAGGTGACTCACAAGATCGGCACAGACAGCCGCTTTAAGACCGCGGAGAATGCCAAGCTTCCAGGCGGGTTTTGCGCTCTGGTGGAATCCACGCTAACCCCTTTCTATGTGGCAGCTGTCTCTCCAAAATTTGGTCGGACCCCGCAATATATTACACATATATATATATATATATATCCGCCAGGGGCAATTGGGCAGTTTGAGAGAACCTAGTCAGGCAAGCCTTTCAGTTGAAAGGACAATATTGCCAGGCTATCGCTGTTGAGTCCTTTGCCGAAACATGTTTGTCATGCCTGCCCCATATCAAAGTTGTTTGTATATCGACAGTGCAAGAGGTGCATGATGAAAAGTCACTATTTGACTCTTCCTATGACACCCTTCGTTGAGTCGCTCGAAAAGAAAATCATTGCCCTAGCCCCAGTTAGAACCAGACACCTTGGTTGTTTGGGTGGACCGTTGCCGATTGGTTTTGCAGATCGATGGGCTCCTGTGGGTTTCCGGTAAAACCTTGTTGGGCACGTTTGGTAGTCATGTGGTCATGTCTCAAGACTATAGTAGAAAAGTCCCTCCAATGGGCAGGGAGGTTTTGCTTGCTGTTCGAGATTGTTCGAGATACACTGCCTTATACTACTGGAATGGGCCGGGGCGAATCATACTTGGCTGCATAGGTGTTGGCCAAGACCCGAGGTAATCCACGCCAATTAGGCCGGTTATAGTTTGCACACGCCAAACTTGAATGGGGGCTTGTTAACATGAAGCGCTGCAGTTAGAAGGTCGCAGATCCATTTCTGAGACCAAAGTGTGAAATGCTTTTGTTTTGCATGAAACGGCTAATTTGGAGACTTCATACGTCAAATTTATGTTCAGCTCGTGGATTGTAAGGAGTTGCGCAAATGGGAGCAACCATGTTGCCTTGCAGGATGATCGTCTCCTGTCCACTTTGTCCGCTCGCAAGTAAGATGCTGTGATTGTTTTGTGTCTTTTGAGGGGCTGTAGTCAGGTGATACAGAATTGCTTGTGAGCAGAGCTGCTCTCCTGGGCATCTAGGCTGTATCTACGTACTCATGCTTTTGCCGTTTGCCAATGTGCTACATTGCGCCTACCTAAGTGCTTTTCCCTATGCAACTCATACATACTCCTTCACTGAGGCACAATAGTGAGTCGGCCTGCGACTTGGACCTTTTTTTACAGCAGGGTTTGCTAAGCAGCGCCTTTGATGGGCCTAACATTCAACAGAGGCTCTATGCAGTGGATGGATCCAGCACTATGCCGCGTTCCTGGCTCAAAGGGACACGGTCAGCATGTGTTTGACAGTCTGGTTTTTGGACGATTGAGGGAAGCAATAATCGCTATGTCTTCATGCTTAAACCGTTGGCAACTGCCCATTGGAAGAGGCACTGACCGGACAAGGACATCACTTGGGTTTGCTCAATTCTGTTTCTGCACAGGGCAAACAAGCTCACAGAGGAAGGTTTCCATGTGAATTTCCCCTTTTGGGCTGTGAATTTCCAATTTTTTGGTCCCTAGGTGGATATAGACATGTTTCGAGCCAGGCCCCGGCGCGTACAAGGTGGACCGGGATTTGCCGGAGCACCCGGACCACGATATGGGCACCAGAGCCTTTTCGATGGTGAACCCCAGCTACTCGCGCCTCGACTTAAATTCGGTGCAGTCCACCCTTGAAATCCCTTTGATAGGTCTGGGCCCCAAGTGGAATTATCCCTACTCCCAGATATTCCGAGGCGGTTGGGTTCGATTTGCTTCCAATACTGTTCTGCTGTAGTCGGCTGAGACTAGTGCTCATGGACATGATTCATGGTGGAAACCAGGGTACGCCCACTTTCTGTGACGCTGCGGATGGCCCACCTTCTGTGATACTGTGGATGGGCGGAATCCTGCACTTTGAAACCATGGGCAGCCATTGTCGTTGGTGTTTGCGGAGTCATCATTCCAGGGTTTCTTAGGCGGTGTGGAGTGGATTTTGCAACCATCCATGTCACCAGGATGCCTCGGGAGAGCCGGGTTGCGCCGGACGGCGCCATGAAGGGAATCTCCCTGGGGAAGCCCGAGGACAGGGGAAGCGGAAACGGGACGTGTTTGGGTTTGAAAACGAAGCCCAAACCAGGCTTCGCTCAGGCTTCTTGAAGGAGTTTCTGGGATTTCTGACATTTTGCGTTTGCTCTAGTCAAAAGCGTGCGTTTTAGTTAGGGTAAGCTGAAGTTGATCTGTTGAAGCAAGAGTAGACATGCTTAAAGAATGGATTGCCACGAAGGACGCCCCAGTGGTGGGCCAGTACGAGGTCCCAAAGCCCGGAACTCAGTATGGAAGCTTGCCAGCTCTGTTTTAGGACTATGACAACTCTAAGTCCTACGGTTTTCAACTCACTCTTTAAACTTTTTGGGACATATTTAGTGGCAAATGACCAGTTTGCACCTTTTCTGGCTAATCCACTGGGCAAGCGAGTCAAGGGCTTCCCCCCCCGCCATCCCAACAGGGCTAACAGCGCTACAGCATCCTTTTGGGTGCCTTTCGGAGGGTCTCTTTGGGCACAGCTCGGGGCAGGATTCTCTGGGAGGAGTGGCAGGTGAGGGTGGCAACGTAGTTTGTTTGAAAAGGCAGACACAAAGCCGGATATAATATGTATGTATATATTATATACTTTTTTTTTTGGGGGGGGGGTTCTCATTCACGGCCGCATGCCACAAGTGATTCTGCTTGCGGTGCTCGTTCTGCCCCTTGATCGCACATCTACAGCTCTCAGATATTTGCCATATATTATGTTTGTATGCATGTACATACATTGTTCTTAGATATATTACATTTGCATATGCAGATATTAGGCGTGTGAAACAGTGTCGCCAGGCATTATTTGTGCCTCCAGCGTAAAGAAGGCGATTCGGCCCGGCAGATCTAACGATTCCGCGCATCTCTCTTCTAGGTCCTCCCTCAAAATTAGACAGCAGGAATCGTTACGTTGGTGCACGCACGCAAGTGCACGCACGCGCACGCGCTCAGCCCGGGCCAGCTGCCACGCAAAGCATGTCAAAACCAATCGTGTTTTTTTGCAGTGAAAGCCCTCCATTTTGCCAGTGTTTGAAGGCTGCAGCAGGACGCCGTGTGGAAGGCAACCCCCATCAACGTAGCCAGCATCACTAGAATTACCCGCATCACTGGGGCAAGCCTCCACACTCACAAGCCCAAGGCTGCAGGCCAGGTGATGCTCTTCATTTAATCCTTCACGGACCCCCGGCTCATTCGCATGGCCTGGTCGGTAGCAGGGGCAGCCCCATGGAGCTTCAAGCCTTGCTCCAAAGGACAAGGGGATAAGGGGGAGGATCCGACACGGCTGTTCGGTCAGTTGGCCGCGGTCGGATTTAAGGGCTGTCGCCCGCGACGATTTATGGGTTGCGTTTCCCTTGGGGTGCATGTTGGAGTAGACCGTGCGGGGGGTTTACAGGTTGGCTTTGGCCGGACACATGTTGGTTTTTGCGCTTTGGGCTGGTTTGGCTGTTTGGTTGGCTGTTGTCTGTTTCAGCATTGTTTCCGTGGCCGGTTTTTTTCACCAGCTTTCGGCTGGTTTTTCCGGTCCCTGTGGCCGGCCGCTTTTCCACCAGCTGTCGGGCTGGTGTTTTACCGCTCGCCGGTTGTTTGTTCACGTTGCAGCCCATGGGTGAGCGCCAATGATCGCCGTGTTCAAAGCTGCGGACAAGTATGCAAGAATTGCCTGCGGCTGAAACGCTGGTTGAAAGGGCTTGCCTTGGATCAGGTCCTTTGGGCAAGTGAGGGGGGCTAAGGAAAACTGATATTGAAGCGCTTGGCGACACGTCCGCTTCTTGATAGGATGCATCCTTGTTCTTTTGTCCAGGTTGCACACGGCATCTAAGAAGAGACACATATTCCATTTCTTGCACCTCGGATGCTGGTGGCAAAGCATGGAGCACCCAAAGCCACGAAACATGCCAATGTGTGCCTCAGTTGTGGTTAGACAAGCTGACGTCGGGGTGGGGGTACGCTTCGAATTGGGATGCAATTCCCTGATGCGCATGCTATATCTATTTGTATGTGCCCCTCATTTTTTCACACGAATCGCTGCCAAAAACGTCCCACAGGTTTGGGGTCATCTCCACGCAGAAGGAGTTCACTAGCTACTACTTCAACAGCGCGAAGGAGCGGCGACGGATGGCAACCAACGGACTTCAAATGAGGCTTTGGGCGCAAGGGAAGTCTTGTTGCACGGCTGCACGTTGCAGCCGGAACCAGAGCCGGCCCACTCAAAACTGCCCTCCCCGCCAAGCAGAACCTGCGCTTGCCAAGCCCCAATTCCTGGGGGGGGGGGGCCCTTTTCATGTCCTTCGTTGGAATGTGGAGCTGTATCCACACGGCTCACAAGCGCGATAGTTCTGACGCGGTTCTCGTTTCTTGTTGGTTTGCAGTAGGACATGAGGGTCACCCTTACAAGCCATCCCTTGTGATTTCCTCTAAGGCACGTTGATTCCCTAATCGCCCTAATGTCGAACCTAACTAATCCACACACTCAGTGTTTAGTTGTTTTTTTTGACGGGTTGCCTTCTTCCAGGGGACTAGCCTTGATATGCAACTGGGATGAGAAAGGGGTCATTGAGAACCCGCAGTCCGCGAGGAGAGCCAGGAAGCTTTGCGCGCGCGCAAGAAGAGCAACGGACCAGGCGCAACAAGTCAGCCGAAGCTCAGCGCCCCGCTTCTGACCGTCCACCTCCCCCTCCAAAACCGGAAGGGCCTAATGAAAAGGACCTTGAAAAAGCAGGGGCATTAAATAATTGGGAGTCAAAATGTGAGGGGAGCTGTATGGCCTGTCACGGGATGAACCCGATGTTGACTTTGACTAGCTGCTGAGTACTCGCCCAAAGTGGCTGGTTTCCAGTTCATCAGGGGTGATACACCCAGGGTTGCCCCCAATTGCTGGACCCAGATGCTTTGCGCAAAGCTCGGGGATGCGGGCCGGCTTGTGTCCTCAGGCAGATCGAATCAAACGTATGCCTATATATATTGTCTTTTTGTTTTGTGTGTTCCATCGTCTCCGCGGCTTCCTCTGGCTTTTGTGGGTATTGCCTGGGGAATCAGGAAGTCGGGACAAATGGCAAAGGAATGCGATTTGGCGTGCCAGGCATGTACTGGAAATCGGAGCTTGTTGCCTTTCGTAGCCCAATTGGGATCCCGTTCTGCCCGTTCAGTCTGTTTCGGGCGACCAAATTGGTTGCCACTCATTTCGGTGGCACCCCCTCTTTGAAGTGGATGTCTCCCCGAATATTCAAACCATGACACAGCCAGCCTCGGTGTCCCTTCCGAGGGGCGTTGCTGATCCTGGGGGCCTTCCCTTCCCAGCAGCCTTCACAAAACAGCCTCCAGTTACAAACCAGCAAAAAAAACAACGGTAGAAGCCGCAGTTGGACAGACTAGGCGCGAGGGACATACAGGGTCTGCATGTTTTGTGGGTTTGGGAATCTTGTGTTTTTATATGTTTCGCGAAAATGCAAACAAACCACGAGTTGTCAAAAAACAAAACAACAGCAGACCCTACGCGTCTTGACAGACTAGGCGGGGTGGACATAGGGTCTGCATTTTTGTTGTTTGTTAACTCGAGGGTTTTCCACACTTAATTATCCTCACATCGCCACACAACAGGAGTTTGTTTTCGAATCAACTGGAGACGACGAGGCACGGGGGACCTAGGTCTGCAGTTGTGTGTTTTTTGTTTTGGACAAACTTGAGGTTTGCCGCTTTGTTCATCATTTCAAGTCATAGGGTTTGCAGTTGTTCTTTTTATGTCTGAACACCCGAGGTGGTTTGCATTTTCTCTTCAAGACAAAGAGAACTCAAGGTGTTCAGACGGGTGCAGTGCCAGATGTTGCTGTGATTTGGGACACTGACCAAAACGCAGGCCCCATGCCTACCCCTTTTGTTTATGTACATATGCATCTGTACATCTATACGCGTGCGGGGGGAGTCTCCGGAGTGTTGGGCCCGCTTGGAGGCGCAAAAGCAAAGCCACAAGGGCCGACACATGATTGCCCCTTTCGCCCATTCCAAAAGCGGCCAAACGAGGGCGAGCTTCGCAGGTCCCGGAAACTATGAGCTGAAGCGTTACGGGGATGACCTGGGACAGGAGAAGACCAGGATTATCGCGGCTCGGCTGACGGATCCCGTTGTACAGAACTCAAGGATGTTTTATCATTATCATTACTATTACTATTGTTATTATCAATACTTTATTGCTAATATTATTAGTTTAAGTATCCTGGACCTTCAAACTCCGGGAAATTTCTGGGTGTTTCAGAAGACCCCTACGATTTACCGAATTCCAGTGGTTTAGCTACAATTTGGGCAAAAACACATACGAATTGCGTCGTTTCCAGTCGTGCATTGGCCATACAAAGTAAATTCACCTCGCAGCACTTGCCAACGTGCCAGTGAACCGCATGGGATGCCTTGATCATCAAAACTACGACTTTTTCTGATTTGCGGGAGTTTGCGGGAGATTTGCGGAAATTTGCGGGCGTTTTGCGGTCAAAATGGGTACGTGTTTCTGCACTGCACAACTTTGGACCGCCGTTGCATGTGTTGACAAACTTTCGGGCTGCTTTGAGTCGTTTACCCTGCAAAGCTTCTTTTAACCTTTCAAAGGCCGCGAGCATTGCAATAGTGTGGTTTTTAGGAGTTTTAGGAGTTTCAGGTTTTTGCGGCAAAAAGTGCTACGATTTCCCGAATATCCAGTCAAAGGCGGAAACTACGTTTTTTTTTCAGGAGGACGAAGATCCAGGATTATTATTATTATTGTTATATATCGCACTTGGGTTGGTTTCTTTGAGGTAACCATGTATTGGGGGTTGGATATGTGGTTTGGGGGTTGGAGGTTTGGTTCTTGTAGAGGGTAATGGGAAGACACCCCTTGACCTCCAAACCGCCCGTCCTGGGACTGGGTCAAGCTATCTCGGTTCCATACCCGGAGGCAAGCCCAGAGGCGCACTCTGGCGGATCCGGGAGGTGGAACACCCCCTGGCCGTCAGGCTGACTGGCTTCGGATCTGATCCAAGGGATTTCCTTTTCGTAAAGGGGTTCCACCACTCATCTATATTCGGTGCTACCTTTCTGTTGGTGTACTTCTCTATATGAGGTACTGGCAATACTCTCGTGCTTGCGGGATGTAAGAGTCGCGCACATTGTGTTGGACAATCACGAAGCCCGGTAAAACGATAAGGTGCAAAAAAAAACGATAAGGTTTTTGGGTGTTTCCGTGTTGTGTGTGCTGGAAAACGATAAGGTTTGGAGCATGGAATGCACGTATTGCTAGCATTTTGCTCAATCTTGTTTGCTCCCTTTCCGTCCTTCCTGTTCACAACCATGGCTTGGAGCATTGAGACCGGGGAGAGGCTTCCGAGTCATGACGCTGAAAACGATAACAAAACGATAACAAAAACGATAACGCTTTTTGACAGAACCCATGCCCGTGAGGAGTTGCCCATTGAGAGGAACTTAGCCACTCTACCCTAGCTTTCCCTTTGATGTCTCCCGGCCATGGACAGCATACTTGTCTTTTACGTTGGAACATGTCTTGGACTCTACGTTGGAACACATTATTGCAGTTGATGAGCGCAGGCTAGCCAAACAAATTGAAGCAAGCAAACGCAAACGAAAAGCATGGAAGGAGCTTGCTGCTCGTGAGTCCGACGAAGAAAGCCCTTGAAGCCACCATGAGAGCTGATGGTCCAAAAATGCGCGAACCCCGGTAAAACGATGAGGTGCAAAAAAACGATAAGGTTGAACATACATCTAATGCGTAAAACGATAAACTTTGACGCAAAACCGATAAGAAAACACATATGCAGCCCATTTCAATTGAGGTTTTGCCGCGGCCTCATATACTTAAATAGATATGTATGATATGTATGATAATTAAGCATTTGTTCTTTGTTGCTTTCCCGTAGATGTGAGGCCCCCGACTTCGCTCTCAAGTTTTGCCTATGCTTGTATTGTTCATCGTAGCCCTGTAATATTTTGGGTGAATGAATGCTTCTTGATGGCTGGCGGGCTTGCCCGCAAAAGGAGACACTGGCTCTAACACAGGGAACAGGGAGTCCAGCTTGCACCACATCCCAACCCCCAGTGGCGCCCCGTTTCCGCTTTTCTTGTGTGGAAAGTGTCCCTTCAAAATCAACTGCAAACAAAGGGGGCCTTGTTTCCCATAGCCACTGGGGGCCTTGTTTCGACATATTTGTATGGGCACCTTGCGCCCTAGAGCCCATTTGTTCCGACCGATGGGCATGTGATCTGGTACCTGTCTTGGAGCTAGGGGAGCCAAAGGCGCACCACTTTCTGGCCCTTCCTGTGTTCGTTTTAACAGAACTCCATTGGCCTCACCTGTTGGCGTTGGCTGCTTTGTTTCCTGGGACAGGCGTTGACGTTGGCGTTGACTGCTTGACTGCTTGGCCTGGATTCTTCGCCAAATTCCTGGGACAGGCCCCAAGAACCCGCCCGCGTTTCGCGGGCCTGTCGCTTCGGAGCTTCGGGAAGCCAAGGAGCGTGCGGTGCGAAAGGGCACGCGGTGCTGGGCTGCAGGCGGTCCCAGAGTTGTTGACACATCGTTGACGTGAGACGCCTTTGCCCTTGGCGAAAACGATGAATGATTTGGAATTCCCCCGAAGGTTTGGGGTTGAACGGTAATGAAGCAATGAGCAAAGCACAACGGTGTAGATATTTGTCTATTGATGGTGGTTTCCTGCTCCAAGGGCCAACTGTCAGCCCCTTTTAAGTTTGCCAGATGTCCACAGAATGGCGAATACTTGTTGATCCTGCGCGAAGGAGACCACAAAGGGATGGAGAAATGTAAAATAGCTTTCGGTTTTCCAGGGCCGGCTGAAGACCCACAAAAGGGCCCTGGTGATCAATTGGCCCATGGTTGGCTGAATGGTGGGCTCTGTGAGTTGGGTGCTGCTCTGTCACGACCTCAAGGGTTCTTTTTCGGTTAGTTGCACGTGTCACGGCAAACGGGCGACTCGCCAGCTTTCGCGGCTGCAATTTCACAGCTTGCATTTACGATTATGTCTTTCCAATCGAGCCCTTTAATTTGCATTACTGGCCGTGAGGAAAATGTTGACGTTCTGGGGAAGGACCCTACCACTCCCAAATGACCGGGTGAATAATCCTATGACCAACCAAGAAAGCGGAAAAGTTTTGTCTTTGACTTGCCAGCCTGCCATTTTGACACCTTGCGGCTCACGCCAGGACAGTACAGCAGCGACCTTGGACTTTGCGGGGGCCGCCTTGAATGGCGGGGATTACTTGACCGCGTCAGAAGGATCAACCCAAGGTTCATTTGAGACGAAGATGACGGTTGACAGTCCCAGTTTTGAATAGGTGAGAGACGGCCCTTTTGATTGGCTGCGTTGTCTTGGCAGATCCCGTTTTCCAGTTGCCGAATCAGGCTTCTCTGGTTGGTTTTGTTCAGTTTCCTAATCCCAATTGGCGATTCCCGCTTCAAATTCCACTGCGCGAATCCGCAAAGTGAGTTCCGAATCCACTGTTGATTGACCTTGCGCAAAAAACAAAAACATGAAATAGTGGCAACCGCTGCTTTGCGAGCAATCTCCTACTTTCATGGTTGGCTTATGGCTTGGGTATGCCACCACGTGTCGACTAATCCAAGTTTGAAAGGGTCAGAGGCTGAATGCCGGTTTCAACTGCAGCGAAACTGCCTATCATCAGTCTTGACGGGTGGGTTTTGGCAGTCCTTACGGCCAGAGATGGAGCTGTGATTCAGTCAGTGGCAGAGTCCACGGAAGCTGCACTTTGCACCTTGGCCTTTCCGTGGTGTGGGGAGGTGTGGGGAGTCTCGTCACGGGCTTCTCAAAGCCGGCGGTCCCTTCTCCGCAGGTTCGGGCTTGTCAAAAGCTGAGGTCACATCTACCAATGCATGAAGCCGGGAAGAAGCAACAGTGGCCAGGCTGCAGTGCACTTCAGGTCCGCTCCCGCTCGAAATGGGTTTGCCCAAAGATTTCTCCGTCCTGACAATTTGTTGCCGCTTTGGCTGGTAAGTCCGGCCCTTGGCCTGGGGGCCCTGGCGATAGCAAACTAAAGTATGTCCAGCTTGGAAAGTGGTAAGGCGCAATTCTTACCTGGAGTGATGCCATGTGAGTTTCCAGATGGGCAATGTTTCTTTGGCGCATCAGGAGAAGTTAGGGAATCTTTGACCCCATCCATGTGCTCAAAACTACCATGCGGCGATTCAGTGTGAAGGCTTCTCTTACGATCAAAACAGCATCAACTCCACACAATAGAGACCCAGGAGCAATTCCCAATCAAACAAATCAGATTGTCTTGGTATTGCTTGGCCCATATTTGCTTCAATTGTTTTTGCATTGCTGGAGCTTGTGCAAAATGCTGCCTGAGATCTCTGCAGGGCACCCAGTCGTCCGAATGTCCTGGGATTGGCCAAGGCGCAGAGAAGTGTTCTCCCCGGCTCCGCAAAGATTAATGAATGCCCTAGGTGAAATTGTCCTTTCCGTTTGGCAAGCTTTAGCAGCAAACAGCACAAGCACTAGAATCAATACTGGCGCAATGCCAAGCCAAAGGGAGTTTCAGTTTAAGTCAGTTGTAGCGGCTCAATTTTTGTCTCAGCTGCAGCTCTCCAGCAGCAAACTGTTGAAACTTCCACGAAATGCTGCTGCGCAGACTCAGATTTTCGAAACGAGCTCCAAAAGTAATCAGAAAACATGTGGGCTCTGTGCAAAGTAAACATGCTACACACATCAAATGGAACCTCCAATCAACATCCCAAAGCTCCACCAATACTATCTCAAACAAAAGTTCAAATCCAACAAGACTAGATGAAAGGGACCATCATGTCACATATTTTCATTGGACCTGCCACAGACACGCTAAGGTTTGCTGTAGGTCCTGGCCAGAAAAGGCCGCTTGAACATGGCTTTTCGCTTTACTTGAGAGGCCAGGATGAACCAGGGCTTCGGCCCCAGTTCCGTTGTGCAATGGCCAGCTTTCCCATGCGAGGTAGGTGCATTCGTCTACCCGGACATCGGTTTTTGGGCGCTATCGGTTGCGAAGGTTCCCCCTCTACAAAATATCATTGAACCCAAAAGGGGGTCCCCCAAAACAAGTTTCCTCTACATTTGTTTGTTGTTTGTGTGTTTTTTGAGGGGCCTCCATGTTATTCTGTGGGGAGTACTTTGGTCCCAACATGCTTGCAAGGCAACTTCTCGCAGCCAAGGCTTACCCGCGCTGGCACCTCGCACCCAGTGAGCCTTGGCCCGTTGAGCCAAGTTGGCTCGACTTGATGGTTTCTGATGGCTGGCGCGCCTATGCCTGTCTCAAGATCAAAATGACTGACCCCTCAAATAATTATTCCGCGTTCCTTTCTTTTGACACCATCAAAAAATGCGGGCAAAGTATCGTAGCACTAGCCACACACGCCTTGCTCTTCTCACTGCGCTCTAGTCACTAGTAGGTTTGCGTACCGGTTTCTGTTCAATGGCCGATCGAGAGGAGTGTCCAATTATTCTTGTGGCAGCTGCTTCGGCAACCGATCGCAGCGTCGCAAGTTAGGTCTGAATCTGGAATACAGGGAGCTCCCTGTGGCACTATTGCCTGCGTCAGAGCGCCTGTGTTTGCATGCTGGGGGCATTTTTGTGACTGGGCACATCTCAGGCATTTGGGTTTTTTCTACCCAACCTGCAGTTCCCATCGTTTACTGTTCCTGCGTTCATGCAGACGATCCAGATTTGAAGGTGTGTGCCGGAGAGTGCGATTGGGAGGCACGGGTGAATCAGCAAAAGAAAGACCTGTGAATGGCATGATTCTTTTGCGAGAGGGCCATAGCGAACCCTTTGTCATGTGCCATGTCAAATGGGTGAGAGGACCGTTGCCACTGGTTGGCCCTTCAGCCATTTTTGCCGTGCGTGCTATCCAGCTCAGGCGCAGACAAGACTGGAGTTTCATCAGCACTTCGGATCGGCGAATCATGGAAAAGGGTGACCTTGCCCTGGGTGCAATCATTCGCCTTTGGTTCCCATACACACGTCGAACTCTTAAAAAAGCTTTCTTTTTGGGTGCGTTCAAGAATGGGCTGCCAACCTTTTGAAACAAATTTGCTACCGAGTCGGGCGCCTCACGGGCCTCACGAGTGAAACACGGGCTGGCGTACAGCCGTCACGCACCAATATCGTATTATCGTACTTGGTCAAGGCACTTTGTAGATGTTCCTTACATTGGCAAGAGCCGTGCAAGATGCCCCAGGAATCTGGTGTGAGGCTTCCACGTTGGGCCGCGGGGGGGGGGGGGGCAGGTTCTTTTGATTCCCAATCGCACCGCTTTTATCAAGGGCAGCCGATCGCACACCAGCGCTGTCAGCTTTGCTTAAAGCGTGGTTTCCATTACATCCAAGCCCGCCTTTGCGATCTTTTGATGGGATGAAAATGGTCCTCGTCAGGATCCCGTGGCTCCATCGCTCGCCGTGCTTCCCAGTTCGATCGCAGTCTCCGGGGCTTTGCGCGTCGCCACCGGCTGCCTCACGGGCTGCTTGGGCAGAGACCGAGGCGAGGGGTAGAGCTCATTAGCATCACAAGGTTCACTGAATACTCGGCAGAGAAGCTGAGGTAGTTTTGATGCCTCAGGCAAGTCAGACTTCCCGGCATCAAACATCACCAGAGCCAAACTCACTTGGAATCTTGCCACAAGGCGATGCTGAAAACCACCCAGCGAGGCACAACCTTGCCCAAACACGGGTCTGAAGGGTTTTGGCGGGGCAGGATCCCAAACAGATTGGTATTATGGCTTCGACTTGTTTTGGGACAACAACCCGACTTGGGGGCTGTATTTGCCTTCACTGGCTCGCATCTCGCTTCTCACAACAATGGAAACTGGGCTTGGTCAACGGCCAGATCCAGATCCACAAATTCCGGACGGAACGTCTAGCACGGCGTTTTTGCCCGACGGGGAGCCATTGCTTTGCACCGGCCCACGGAGTAAGTCTTGGCCTGTGAGCAAGCAGGGGTGCATGGGGTGCTGTGGGTCTATTGGATTTCTGCTTTGCACAAGGCGTGTTCATGGACTTGGCATGACTGCACTGTACTTCTCTCGAAGGCGCCGCCCAAAACTCGCCTCGCAGGCACCCACCTTTGGGGAGCCCGTCGCTCCTTCGGCCGAAACGCCACTGAGGCGCGCATACGGAGCCTAACCGTTGCCTAGTCGGTTTCTGGATTTGTCCATTGCCTTTTGGGAAGAAGAATGCACTAGGAAGATTGGTCTGGGGAATTTTCTCAGTGAGACCGGCTTTTGCAAAGGGCGCATGCCGGAATATCAGGTGAGTTAGCTATGCTGCAAACAGCCCTTCAGCGCTTTCAGCTGCAACCAGTTCAAGATTCCGTGTCTCATGGTATTGTCATTGGACACCGCGAATTTGAGCTACCTGTGCCGAAGGGAGGGTGTTGTTGAAGTGTCGGAATTAGCTCGGAAGGGTCTTTCTTCAACCCTGGTTTGGGTACGGAAACAACATTTACACACCACACAGAGGTCAATGTGCGTCAGTTTGAAGCTGCATATGCTTCAGTCACTTTTTGCGCCAGATGCCAGCATTGCTGTGACCCGCTGAGACACGATTACCTGGGCTGAACCAAGTTCGGGCGAGTGCCTCACCGAATCGGCCTTTCTAGCCCGCGTGGCAACAATGTGGCAACCAAATGAAAGGCCATAGAATTCACGTCGGAGGCTTGGTCGAAATACGTTTCTTTGCAAGAGGCTTGGGGAACACGAAATCCACCTCGAAAATGGAGGGGGCTCAGTAATTATTTGTCCCATTTCCTCTACAGGGAACAAGCATGTAAGTTTGGCCGTGGCTCATATCAAACCAGTCCTTCCAATGGTACATAAGCCTTCTCAAGCCCATGCATCCATATGCCATTGACACTTGGTATTTCGGACAACTGTATTTGAGCAAGAGGGCGCTCAAACTTGCTTCTTCATCCTCTGACTGGCTGGGTGCTCAATGGAGGTAGGATGTTTGGGTGATGGTGCTGTCAACAAATTGGTCAGGTGGTGTTAAGGTGACAACCCTTGTAGCTGTAATAAGCACGTGTATGGGCGAAGGCGTCATGGTCCCTCATGCTCCACTTTCCGCTATCCGGTGTTCTCACGTCTCCCTGGAGCGTCGACTTTTCCTGTCATGTTCTCTCCTTTTAGGTGAAGCAGCCTGGTAGCTCTCGATGTCACGGCGTGTTTTTTCAGCGACGAAAATGTTCGAAGGGACTCGCCAGGCAGACTGCCACGAGGCTCTTCTTCCGACCTGTTCGGCAAGGGAGTTACTTGGAGCCCCCGCTGGGTCCTGAGCGTCGCCTGAGCGTTTCGAGTCGCAAGTAAGGTGCCACGCCAGGAAAGTAGTCATTGAGTAGAGTTTTTTGTTTTTACATGGATTGCGTGCACTTGAGGTCAATCAGATGAGACCTTGTTCTTTTGTAGCCCCTTGCGAATTCGGCAAAATCCTAACTGGGTGGTCACGGATGGCCCCAGCAACTGGACTGAGAGTCAGTGGGGGCTTGAACCGAGGGAAGTTGAAGTCCAGATACCTCCTATACAAGTACAGTTTCTTGCCAGCCTTGCGTTTGATGTTCCCCAGGTTTCAGGAACATCAACGTGTTTTTAATCGTCCGGGCGAGTGAATGAGAGGCAAATCGAAAGGATGTTGGGAGGTAGGAATAAAGGTGGACAAGTAGTTACCAGTATATAGAGGTATGGAGAGTACATATATGAATTTTCTCCAGACTGTTGGGAGGTATGGAGAGAAAATAGACGGCAGCTTGGAAGGATTTGGCTTGGACGGTGCAGAGGCCCAGAAGGTCCATGCAGCTTACATGGGATTGGCTGAAAGCTCGGGATGGGTAGCTCGGAGTTCGAAGGTGTGAAAGCCATGCCCGGTATACTTGGTGGATGTCCTTTGTTTTTGCGGCCAGGATGTTTTCGGGGCTTCTGTCAAAACATTTTGGGCACAGGGGCGTGTGTTTTTCGAGGTTGCTCTTTTCATGTTGCTTAGGGAAACCACGAGGCAATCCAAATTTGTGCGGCCCTATGGCCCTACGGGGCAGTGCCGAGTGCAGGAAGCGGATTGCGCCCTAAGCCAAGGTGCGCGCCTGCACCACGACCCCACACGGGCAAGTGGCTGTTTTCCGAGCTCTCCGAAGACGAGGCCATCCGACGTGGAAGTTCTTTGCTGGATTCCCTGAACCTTTTGCTGTTCAGAGTTGGGATTTTTGCCCTTTAAGGTTTTGTGAATAGGACCGGTGTTTAGCATTTCGAACCGAAAATCACAGGTTTCCGCAGCTCTTGTGTGGAGGCAAAGTTGCCTCAGTGCCGTCTGTAGCTTGGCGCTTTTCAACGGGTCCTTTTCGTGCAGAATGCAAGCCGTATGCTGAGTGGTCACGAGTCACTCCTCGTTGCTGCCATATCAATATGTGTGTTGCGTTGCAGAATGCCGCAGATGTGCCATCAGAACCAAGCAAGTTGCCCCTTCTACTAAATATGAATTTGTGGCACAAATGCCACTCTTGAATCGAGCAAAATGCATCAAGGACAGTTTGTTGGTTTGTAGAAACAGGAGAATGCCAGATGGTTGCAATTTCACGGACTCCATGGATGCGTTGCCAGTGTCAATTCAAGTATATAAGAGCACGCCGCAATACAATTTATTCAGTAGCAGACAGGCAGATAGGACGTTCATATTCATCCCTTGCAAGCACTGGGACCATCTCGGACCTTTTCCTTTTTGAGCCACGTATGCAATCGGAATGTGAACACGTTGCAGTGTAAAGATACTAAAGGACTTTATGCTTTTGAATGGCATGCAAGAGCCAAAATGGTATGCCACTTTCACTGCGGTTCCCTGCCTCAAGCGTGGATCCTTCAGTAAGCTTTTTAACGACCTTATCATAGGTGGTGCACAAGCTGCATCTCACCATCATACATGGGACAGTAAATATGTGCATTGTGGTCCATGATTTTTCATCTTGGTCACCAAGAGTCCGGCACAAAGGATTCTGCAGAAGCCCGTGCAATCAAGCGGCCACTTCAACCCTGCCCCAACCCCGCACCATCCCCACCAATCACGCGGGTGCACCAGCATTACCTCAGCCCGGCCCCAACCGCCCCAGCACCACCCAGCGCGTGGGCCGGCTTGTACCCCTACCACGCCCCAGCACCACAAATCACCACACAGCAAGTACTGCACATGAACAAACCGCATCCAACCCTGGTAAATTGTGGTAAATACTACACGCATCCCTACCACAGTTTCCCCTGCGATATTCAAGGAGCAAAGATAGATACATGACAAAGCTTTGAGCTGGTCCAAAGGATCCAATTTCTGACGCTCCGACTCGGGTTGAGTGTTTGGCTCCGGACGTTCGCGACACGCACCGGGAGAGGGTGCAATCCTTGGGCATTCTCGACCAGACTGGCTCTTCGTTTCGCGGTGCGATCAACATTTTGTCAGTCAGGTCGACCTTGTCACCTGCTGTTTAAGGTCTTGTTTTGATCCACTTTCAACTTTCAGTCATTGCCTCGAAAGGTGAATCTCAGCTTCACTTTGCCCGGCCTTTCGTTGTAAACTCGGTAGATTCGCCTCCAGAAGCTGGAGCTGGGAGTCGCGCGAACCTGGCTGAATCTAGAAGTTAGCTGAAGGCCTAACTTGGGACTAGGGGCATTTTGTGGTTTGTTTGCCCTGTTTGTGTTTGGATAGCTTGCGTATGGGGAGATGTTGCTTGCTGGCAATGATTTTAAAATTGCCCAATGGGCAATGCTATCAACCCAGTTTAGGGGGCTTATTTGTCGTAACCGTGTGGTGAAGAAACCTGACCTATATATGTGAGACGACCACGCTGGCCAGGTGATCTTTTGCTTCGCTCCGAGCGGGCCACCGACTTAAGCCAAGGGTTTTTGTTTGCCGTGCCTCTGTGAGGGTTGGTCCCCCATTGGTGGTTTGGGGATTTGAGCGCTAGCTCCTTTTGCAACCAAAGTGGCAACCACCAATCCACCAAACCAGGCGATCAATTAGGGGTAAGGTGGCTATTTGTCGTCCATCATCCGTCAGAACATCTGGGCAAGTTACACGAGCTTGTTTGGGAGAACCAGCTCATTCATGAAAGTTCCCTATTTCTGGTTTAGGAATTTGCCAGATACCAGATTGCCAGGGTGAGCCGGGTCCTGAACATTTAGTTTAGCGGTATTTCCCCGGAGCCTGCAGGCCCAAGAACACTTTTCTGTACAGGCCCCTCGGGCCTACCTTGAGATGACTCGCCCAGCCATGGGCGCTGCCGGAAGAAAGGGCGGTGCTGCGATGGGGAGGCCGCTTCGCTTGGGTGAGTTCGAGTTGGTAGCGGAGCAGGTGCTCCAGGAGGACCTGCTTGCAGCAGCAGATGCAACAGCATCGCCAAGTTGGCAAGCTGTTGCTGCCGCTGCAGTATGATGAGATGGTGCTTTTGCAGCTGCATCTACGTGGTGATGCTGCTGCTGGCAATGAGCCTGATGACGGAGATCATCCACCTGGCCAAGGAGGATGAACTGCACGATGTGCAGATGCCCAACGTCACCCACGACCTGGAGCCCGCCAAGGTGCTGGACGGCGAGACCGTCCCGACAGCTTTGGCCATGCCTTCAGCCGAAGACGTGGCCGACTACTGGGAGGTCTCATTCAGCCAACAAGGTGTGAGACCATGCCGCATTCATGTGCGGCTGCGGACGGAGTTCTTCCTCCCGAACGAAGGGGGGCCAATCCCGCCAGGCATCGCGGTGCACGAGCTGGAAGATGAGAGGACCACTCATGTTGTTCCCCGTCATGAAGCTCGACACATCGTGGTGGATAACTGGCGGCTGGATGAGCGCAGGATCATGCCCTACACCTGGACGGGCATGACATGCTTCTGGGATCGCCGGAGGCCCAACCGAGAGATTGCGGAGGAGGACCAACAGGTCGAGGTGGACGACGAGGGCAACGTCGAGAATTCGGAGTCTGAGGAGCGCACCGCGGATCAGCTGGTGCCATCGAGCGGTTCTGCAGGACCATGCACGCGGTCGAGATCGAGATCGCGAACACGGAGCAGGACACGGCGGCTTCATGGAGAACCAGATTGGTGGCAGCAGAAGCTACGATGGTTCTGGCCGCTGCACTGTGGTGTCCTCGTGCTCAGTATGGTGGCCTGCATGCAGAATGTGTTTCGCCCGCGTGAAGGTGGACGACACGGACCTCACGGACCCAGGAGCTTTGCTCCCGTGGGGGATGCCGGTCCCCCGTTTGTGGGTACGGCTACGCTCAAGGTGCCACCAGCCTGGAGCGTGGAACGCAATCACCACTACTCCTTCAGGAGCTGGGTGAGCGACCTCGTTCTCTGGAGCAGCGCCACGGAGATCGACCCCAGGAGGTAGGGCCCGGTGGCAGCATTGCAAGTGCAGGGCTCGGCCAAGGAGCTCGTGAGGGAGATCACGCCACAACAGCTCCGAGACGGAGACGTAGATCAACTCACTGGTCAACACCTCACGGGCCTCATGCTGCTGGTCACGGTACTTGCTCGGAGGTACGCGCCCCTGGATGCCGAGAACAGTACTAAGGCCATCATCGAGTTTCTGGGCTTCAGGCGGATGCCTGGAGAGACAGTGGACGGTGTCTTGGTCCGCTACGAGGTCTGGGGCACAGTGGACTGTCATGGCTGTTGCTCCAAGCGCTGCAGATCAACCCAGACGGATGGGAACGGCTCCTTGCTCCCTTCATGGTGCTCTTCCACAAGACGAAGGCCAGTTCAATGCCCTGATTCAAAAAATTAGGAGATCAGGCCATGTGCGAGAAGGGCGGTATCAACCAGCTGGAGCCAATGGTGACCCCGGCAACTACCTGGCATACCCCACGTTTGATGGACCAGGCGGAGCCAATGATCCTTGGCTACCCGGAGGAGGCGGTGATCCGTGGGGCGGCTACAGGACAACCGGGAACTACCATATGGATCCCAACATAGGTAACTTCCCTGGAGCAGCTGGAGGTGATCAGAATGGCTGTCCGATGTGCGGCAGCTATGCGGCTTGGAATGATGATGATGGTAACAGCACCAACGCCAGCACGGACGACGAGGCGCCCCTGGATGACCCGGAGGCCAACATGACTTACCAGGCCTATGTCTTCGCTCGAAAGAGGTGGCGGCGATTTGCCCAGAAGGGACCTCGGAGGTACCGCAACAAGCGAAGCTATGCTAGTTTTCTTCCTCCAGGAGCTTTCGCCGGCGGCAAGGGCAAGTCTGGCGGTGGTGGAAGGATTGGCCATGGTAAGGGCAAATCCGGTGGCTTCTCCAGGAAGAACCCGAAGAATAAGGATGGCATGATCATGAAGTGCCACAGATGCGGGTCCGACGAGCACCTCATCAAGAAGTGTCCGATGCCTAATGGAGGTGGACAAGGACACATGCATGCCGCTGAGAAGCGGCCAACCTTGGCTCTCACCATGATGGATCCCAGGAGCTGGAGCAGCGGTGGTTTGCTCCCGGGCGTGGCTTTCCACACCCAGGCCAGATCCACGGTTTCGAGCACCAGTTTCGTCAACTTGGAGCTGGACAAGCTGAGGAGTGTGTCCCAGGCCGGCAGCGAGGTGAGCTATGCTGCTAGCCGTAAGCGGCCAGAGCAGAGCTCAGTGGTCAGCACACCTCGACGAGTACGACAGGCACGGGATGGAACTCCCCCGGCACCGACATGGTCTCCGGGGGCAACCTCAGCGTCATGGGAGCGCCCATCAACACCGGCGGAAGAAGCGGAACACTTCGACCTCGCGAAGGACGACAGCACTACCAGCCTTCAGGACCCAGAGATCTACCCGTTGGTGGAAGGCGCCCGAGATCCTCTTCATCCTCCACCTGGACGAGCCCCAGATCTGAGCACGGTGCAGGTGCGAGAGCCCGAGAAGGAAGATGAGGACCTCAGGCAGCAGAACACTGCTGGCTTGACGAAGCTGCTGCTTGGACTGGATCGACGTGGCGGTGGAAGTGCTAGCGGTGATGATGGACGGAGCTCAGTGTTTCCGTGGTGGGAGAGTGGCCAAAGCAAACAGGCCACGCATCAGACTTACCACTTGCGCACCAGAATTCGCAACGGTGAGGTCGGTTTGCTTATCGATCCGGGAGCTCATGACAACCTAGTTGGCGAAGGTACGATGTTGCAGATGGCCTCCCAGGTCAACAGCCAGATCCACAACCAGAAGCTGAACCGTGCACTTGATGTGGAAGGAGTTGGCCAGAACAGCCAAAGGTCTGTCATGTCTGCCAAGATAGATGGCATTGGAGGCAACGAGTGGGGGCTTGATGGACAGCTCCTACACGGCGCCGGTGATCGGCGGAAGCAATCTGCCGCCTTTGCTGGGCAACAAGGCGCTGCGCAAGCATCGAGCCATTTTGGACTGCGCCTCGGGCACCCTCATACTTCCCGGAGAAGGTGGAGTTCAGATGAAGGTTTCGCCCGGCACCAAGGTGTTCGCCCTCGAGTTGGCGGACAGTGGTCACTTCATTCTCCCGATCAAGCCGCGCGAGCCTCCTGGCCTGGAGCGCGGTGGACTCAAGAGCAGCAAGGAGTTGGACTTCGCGATGGGCTGCAGGCGCGTCGTGGAGCCGGCGAAGACCAACTGACCGGAGAATGGAGCGCTTCAGAAGAGCGCTCTCACTGAAACCTTGGGTCACCAGATGAGGCATTTCCTTGCTGACAAGGTGGCTTGGGTTTTCAGTGACCGGAATGGGATGAGGCAGCAGATGCTGCAAAGTTTTGGTATGAAGACAATTCAATTTTTTCCATGACCTTCACTCACAGCGTCAGGCGGAGGTTATGAGCCAACTGCATGAGACTGCCCCACACGTAATGTGGATACGCCTTGCAGGACCACACGCTGGATCTGGCAACAAGCTGGACATCCACCGGACAGAACATCTTTGCCGGTTGATGAGAAGCCAAGCAGCCGCTCAACGCTTGGTGATCATGGAAGCAAATAACAACAGCCAGGTGTGGTCACTGCAACCTATGCGGGAGGCAGCTGAGCAGATGTTCGTTTCCGAACATTTGTGGTGCAGGCTGGAAGACCATGACAGCCTTGGCAGCATGGACCCATGCAATTCCATAGTGAAGGTGGTCACAAACTTCCCGGTGACCTCACAAGCCAAGTGCCGATGTCCGAAGGGCACTCAACATGTGCATCAAAAGAGAATGCATGCGCAGCAGAAGCATGCAAGAGAGCGTGGAGTGATGGCCAAGTTGGCCATGTACCTGCTAGTGGCAGCATCCATGGTGGGTGCCGGAGCCAGACCTATCAGCAGGCAACCTGAGTTTAGCAATGACAACGACAGCACGGATCACCTCAAGACTTGCCAGCACTGGAAGGACTTGGTTGGTAATGTCGGACCTGCACAAGTGTTTGTCGCTCCCTCTTCTTCTGATGGCGGACGGCTGGGGTATGCTGGACACACGTCCGGGAGACCGCTGTTAGATCAGTATGCTGATCAGCCCAAGCCATCGGGAGGGGAGAAAGAGGACAAACATGAGCAGCTGGCATTCCCAACTGAGAACGCAATCCGACAGAAGGCGCAAAAGGCCGCGGGACACGTTGCACAACCCCGACGCAAGGTGGTTGAACAACATCATGATGACTGCGGTGAAGATATGACGCCCGTGGGTATTGAGTCACAATTTGCACACGCCACAGAGAACGATCTCGTTTTACATGACGAATGCCCGAACTACTTTGTGGACTTTGGAGCATGCTTCCGTAGCTGTTTTCACGGGAGCGGGACCGAACAACCAGCAGAGGTTTGGGCAGAACGTGGAGTTCACCACATCGCAGAGCTGGTAGCCTTGAGCAGCCAGGGAGGAGGCAGCTACGTAGATGTTTGTGAGCTATTTGGTGGCGGTGCAACAACCACACATGTTTTGGTCCGACGCTTTGGCAGAAGGGCTGGAATCAACTTTGAGATCATGTGTGGTGTTGATCTCACTAAGAAGCAGGACGTGGACTATCTGTTCACCTGTCTGGAGCGCAATGACCCAGAAGTGGTGCTCATGGCACCCCTACTGCAAATGGGGCAACCTCAACCGACAGATCAATCCCGAAGCCTGGAAGAAGTCTCAGATGCGGAGCAGATCTTTGGGACGCCTTAGCGGACGAGTCGCAATTTCGCAGCTGGGACGAGGCAAAGCGTTTATGGTCGAGCAACCAGCTGGCAGTGGGCTCTACGATGAGCCGGAGTGGAAACAGCTCGAGGATCACGTGTTCAAGGTGGTTTTCGAGCAATGCATGACTGGACTGAGGATGGCAAAGGAACCCTTTGCCGGTGCGCAAAAGCACGGAAATCCGGGCTTCACACGAGCAGCTCCTATTCCACCTGCAAAACCTGAGATGTGATGGCAAGCACGAGCATGCGGTGATCGGGCAGTGGAAGGGACATGCAGCTCATGTGGTGAAGAGTGCCGACATGCAAGTTTGGGCCCTGGAACTCTGTGAGAGAATTGCAGCCGGCATTCACGAGTATCTCCTCAGCCGACCCAATCACACCAAGGCTTTTGCTGCTGGCACGCACCGATATGAGTGTCCAGGATATGAGTGTCCAGGCTGTCGTGGACATCTTCGTCAAGACGACAAGAGACACTCACGCAGTGGCGACTGCCGGTTCAAACATGTCGAGCCAAGTGATTGGAGGTGTCCAGCATGCAGGGCAAACCGACATCGGGCGCACCGCACACATACATTGGGCCAGATTGCCAGTGGGCAGTGGCACGTGAAATGCCAGCTGGAGGCACGAGAGAACGAAGAGGGTCTCATCCTAGAGATGGACGAGTGCCGGCTTGCAGAGATCCGACCAGCACTTTGAGCGACGATCCCAGGCGAGAGAGTGGAGTTCCTGGCGATCCCGCAGCAAAGCCGAAACCCTTGACAATCCGGCGTGAGCCAGCTGGTGAAGTTGCGGATTATCCCGCAGATCCTGAAGCAAGGCGAGCGGTGAAGGCCGCAGATAGTGGACCCAGAATACGCAAAGCAGATGCTGGTACGCAAGCTGAGGAACGCTCCGAGAAGAAGCTGGTCAAGCCCGGTGGTGGACCCCCTGCACCGGACGATGGTGGAGATGGAGATGACGGAGGTTCAGATCCTGAAGAACCTCGAGGACCAGAATGGTCGCGCTTTGACCTCGGAGCGGCTTTGCAAGCACTACGGAGCGTGCGAGAAGGAGTGGTACGTCGTGCACTTCGGCGACTGCACCTCCGGTGGTACCACTGCTCAGCGGCCAAGATGCGAGCTCTTCTCTCTGCAGCAGGAACCTCACGTGAGGTTTTGGCCCTGGTGTCGGAGGTGGTTGACACATGCGCAGTTTGCAGGGCATGGCAACGGCCGGGCATCAAGGCGGCCACATCATCAAAGTTGCCAGAGGCCATGAACATGATTGCGCAGTGCGACCTGCTGTTCTACAAGGACTACGTGCTGTTTTACATGGTCGACATGACGACTCGGTGGACAGCAGCGGAGGTCATCCCCAACAGGACGGCCGACTCGATCCTGGCGGCCATGGACAACTGCTGGATTCGCTTCTTTGGACCGCCGCAAGCGTTGATGTCCGACCAGGAAGGCGCTTTGGCAACGGACTATGCGGCGGAGCAGATGAGTCGCCGTGGCATTAACCTGCAGCTGGTGGCGAAGGAGCAGCATTGTGGAGTGGTGGAACGACACAATGAACTGCTGCGACGTCAACTTCATTTGATTGACACGCAGGCTCAGAACGAAGGCCTCCCGATCGGCATCAACACACTGATCGGCGAGGCGATCTATGCCAAGAACATTTTGTTCACTGTTGGCAACACCACACCCCACGAGGCTGTCTTCGGGAGAACTCCACCATTGTTGCAGGTCATGGCGCACGACGCAGCAGCACCTCTAGCAGAACAAGACGCAGCTCGGATCCGGCAGATAGCAGTGAGCTCAATGATTCAAGCCACAGCTCAGCAGAAGCTGCTCATTGCGAACCGCGCCAAGGTGAGACGGTCAGCGGAACTTTTGGAACTCGAGATTGGCGACCTGGTTGAGATTTTCAGGCGGCCAACTACGAAGGACGCCAGCGGCTGGGTTGGCCCTGCCACGGTCTCTGATCTGTCAAGCCTCAGGGAAGGGATCGTGTATGTGCGCTGGCAGGGCAGGCAGTTGTTGGTGCGGACTCAAGATGTGCGGAGAGCCCTTGTGTACGCGGTCTTCCTCGCACAGCCATCGAATCCCGTGCGGCTTCTACGTGATGCTGTGGAAGCTCAACGAGGAGAAGCTCTACGGCTGGGCTGGTTCAAGCAGGGAGCATGCTGGGTTTCGTGTGAAGGAAACCGGCACTATGCGGAGGTGCTCAATGCCGGACTCTATGTTGCCGGAGTGTGCCTACATCTTCAGGGCACCGTTGGTTTCAGGTTCGGACATGGAGTCAATGGCCTCCCAGCGACGATCTATGACGACACGCTGATCGTGTGGTGGCAGCGCGGTGATCTCCGGAGGTGGAATCACTGTTTCATCACCGGAACCAAGTACATCAGCTTGGAGAGGCTGACCGAGCAGAAGCAGGTGGCTTTCGTGCAGTATTTCATGGTTGATGATGAAGAAGTACGGCAACTACGGACTCAGGTGGATGACACTCCACACATCGGTGGCCCACACGAACCGCAGGCCCCCGAGCTGGTTGAGGTCAAAGACAAAGACCTCGTGCGAAAAAGGAAGGTGAGGGCAATCGTTGATGCCCAACCAGCACCTGATGAGCCTGGAGAGGAAGAGCAAGCAGCGAGTCAAAACGCTGCAGAAGCCGAAGAACCTGATGAGCCGGGCAGTGAGCCAGAACGAGGAACAGCCTTTGTCTCGGCGGTCCCGGCGGTGGCAGATTTCATGGAGATGCCGGAGGTGACGAATGCTGGTGAACTTCAAGAACCCGCAGAGCTGGAGCTAATATATGGAGTTCTGGTCTACACCACCAGCAGCATCCGGAAGCTCATGAGTCAGATGCGCAAGCAGGACACAGCCCTGGTTTTGCTGTCCAACGACAAGCCCTTTGCAGCCATCGAGCGCGAGCACAATGTACTGACACGTGAAGAAGCACTGGTCAACGCTGAGAAGTGCCGCGAGCCCATGGTGCAGGAGCTGCAGCGCTGGATCAAGCACAAGTCATGGTGCAGAACGGCCAAACATGGTCAGAAGAACATCCTGCGCAGCAAGTGGGTTTTGAAGTGGAAGGCTGTGGAGAACGCCGACAAGAAGATCAAGGCCAGGTTGGTGGCACAAGGCTTCTTGGACACCCAGCTCACAAGCAACTACGCTGGAACTTCCACGAAGTGGTCACAGCGGATCTTGATCACGGTGGCGGTCAACAGAGGCTGGACTCTTCACAGTGCGGATGTCAGTGAAGCATTCCTGAGAGGGCTGACGTTTGGGGAGCTGGCCGAAGCTGGTGAAGACCGCAGAGAAGTTGCTTTGGAGCTGCCTCCAGGCGGCGAGACACTGCTGCGCATGCAGCCGGGCTATGAGGACTTCAACCCCGAGGTCGAGGTCCTGCGGCTGCTCAGACCTGGGTTTGGACTCAAGGACGCACCGAGATTGTGGTTGTTGGCTTTGAGGCGTGCCCTCGCTGAAATTGGGGTCACGCTGACCACGATCGACCCGCAGACCTTCGTGCGGCATGAGCGGGGATGTTTGGTGCTCGTTCTGACGGTTCACGTCGACGACTTGAAGCTTTGCGGAGAGGACAAGATCGTTAAGATCGTGATCGCGAAGCTGGAAGACCGCTTCGAAAGCATGAAGGTCGAGAAGGGCAACTTCACCCACCTCGGACTCAAGCACGAGACGAGCGCGGATGGCATGGTGACGATCAGTCAGGAGCACTACATCCGCGAGTTGAGGCTGATCCCGGAGGAGGAGTTGAAGTTGCAACCAAAAGAACAGTTGGTGGGACCGGACTACCACAAGTACTACATGTCGCTTCTGGGCGGTGTTGCCTGGACCACGCAAACCAGGATGGACATCATCGTCTACGTGAGCGCCCTGCAGCGGAAGCTGCAATCTCCGGTGGTGGAGGACCTCTTGAAGTTGAACAGGCTGGTTCGCTATATCAAGCAGAACCCCCTGAAACTGGTCTACCACAAGATCACTGGTCCCCTGAAGCTTATGGCCATCACCGACTCGGCCTACCGCGGTGAGGACCAGGACCACTTGGCAGTGAGGAGCGGGCTGATTGTGCTGATTAGCGCAAAGGGCCCGGTTGTCGGGAACAATCCGATATAAATCTTGGAGTACATCTCCAAGAAGCAATCCCGCGTGTGCCGGAGCACGTTCACGGCGGAGCTCTACAGCGCGCTGGACATGGTCGGCTTGGGCTTGAACATATGCATGATGGTGAATGAGATCACCAATGGTGTGCAGTCAGCAGCACACATGGCAGACAAGCTCGAGTGCGGCAAGATCACAGAAGGCCTAGATGTGGCCATCGATGCAGATGCCGTCTTCCGGGCTTTGGCAGCCAAAGAAGTGAAGACGCCCACGGACGCCATCATGTTGATCCACGCCTTGAAGTTCAAGGAGTGGTTGAAGACAGGCCAAGTCAAAAGCCTGATGTGGATCGACACTAGAGACATGCTGGCGGACGCGGAGAACAAGGGCTCGACAGGCAGAGCCGCTCTGAGAACTGCAGCCGAGGAGGGGATCTGGAAGATTGAGCACGCGTTCAAGACGCACCAGGAGAACATCAAGCAGGCCGGGAACATCAACTTCTGATGGGCTGAGGCCAGACGGAGCAGCAAAGCTGCCAGCAGACAACCTGAGTTTAGCGGTATTTCGCCGGAGCCTGCTGGCCCAAGAACACTTTTCTGTACAGGCCCCTCGGGCCTACCTTGAGATGACTCGCCCAGCCATGGGCGCTGCCGGAAGAAAGGGCGGTGCTGCGATGGGGAGGCCGCTTCGCTTGGGTGAGTTCGAGTCATTTCACTTGGAGCTTAGTGGGCAGTTCTTTGCCTCGAGGAACAGTTGTCAGTTCAATGTGTGGATGTATGTGACCCCATGCATGCCACTTCTCCCATGAAACGAATAGGCGGGACACGCAAAAGTGCCACCGACTGATCCACACATGTCCACACCTTTTGCCAAGTTCAAAGTTCATTACGTATGCACGCGAGCCCCGAGGACGCCGTTGGAGAAAGCTAGAGCCTGAGTGTCAAGATGGTGCGAGCTGGCAAAAAATGAGTAGTGCAACAGGGGCTTGCGCAGGGCCTTGCGGGGCCTGACAATTCGAGATTCCCATGAAACGGGATTCATTGCTGAGTGTGGCGTGGTTTCCTCTCATCCAAACTGTGGGTCGTCAACTCATGCGAACTGCTGGATCTAGGCCGGGATGGGGACTCAGCCGCCACCGCCCTCACCTACTGCAGAGCCAGCAATGGCCGGGGACCGAGCCTTGCACACGGCAATCAAGGGAACCCCTATTTTTTGGGGGGGGAGATCAAGGCTGTCTCCCTGAATTGGAAAGGATTGAGACGTTTGCTCGCACGAGCATCACGGAGTCCACAGTTTCCGATGCAGCGCAGGCTTGTGTCAGCTTGATACACCAAATGGCTATTTGCCGCTACGTGCAGTTTTCTTGAGTGAATGCTATATATTATATATATATATATACACATGTGTTTCCTCTCTCGCTGCTAGTTTCGTTGCCTCTTCAGAGGTCAGGCGGTCCCCAATTGTTGAGGAGTGTCCGAAAAAAAAGAAGAAACGTTTGCCGGGAAGACTGCCTTTTTGCCTGTGGCGGGTTTTCTGAACCTGGTGGCAACTGGGAACCTGCATCATCCTGCATCCATCCCCGCACATTCAGGACGGATGGCAGGAGGCGGCGACAGGGAATGGGCACTTGGCACGAGTTAGGTTTGACTGCAAGACTCTTTTGCGCAAAGAGGGTTCTTGCTGTTCCCCAAAATGTACATAGGGGAAGACTATAGTGAACATACAGAATCAGAACCACCCAGCCAAAAGTTGAGAGATGGATGCTGGACTCGAAAGTTGATCGGGCGCTCGGAAGCTGCCGTACAATGCTGGACTTAAGGCTTCTCATACCGCAAGATAATATGCCACAGCACTATTTCCCGGAATCTGTATCCGAATGAATCCTAAGATAACATTGATGCTTGCCATGCCATGTGCTTTTTTGCTGTGGGCAGCATAAGGGAGGACAAAGCCGGAACTTGCTGGCCTGCATTGCTTTTGCAATTAGGCATGCTGACTCGGGCGATATTAATACGGTGTTTTGGTGGGTGCAACACAGCCTCGTTTCATGCAGCTAGACAGTTTTGTGCTTGCGTGTTTTTCCGAGGCTCTCTTGCTCGCGATGGTGGGAGACACAGAGCCAAAGAAAGCGGATGTTCACACCGTTTTTCCAGACGCATACTTTTGTGGAAATCCAGGTGTCTCCTTTGGCCGGGCAGGTCGAGGTTGCCAGCGCCACGCTGCCTCCACAGGACAGCACCGTGCCAAAGTCCGGTCAAAGGGTTGTGAGTCCGTGGTCCAGGCTCAGTCCTTTAGCGATCTGATGTCAGAAGAGGGAACAGGGCTCCTTAAAACATACATTTTGCCATTTGAAACATGTTTTTTCCACCAAACTAAAGGGAAACCACCATTTACAAGGCAATGTTCAGGTGTAAAATGCAAGGATCCCTGGACAACTCTCACAAGTGATTGTATTTGGTTGGTGTCCCAACTGGCCGAAGAGGCCTCAACCCAATTTCGCCCTTGCTTGGAGGTTTTGTTAGAACTTCTGGGTGTCTCGTGCTTCCGATACTTGTTTCTACTGCTTAAGCGTGAAGCCGGCGCAAAGGTTCGGCTTGTAGCACTGGCCAGGTGTTGGGGACAAGTGGTTCTGCGGAAGGCAGGCAGGCTTACATCAATGGTCAGCCTTTGTTGGCGAGCAATTTGCGTAGGCCGAACTGAAGGAACCGAGAAAAGGCCGCTCCAAATGCCACATGTTTGTGCCAGCTTGCAGGCGCCAAGAGATTCCTATCTGAAAAATGGGGGGAGGAGCGCACCTACAAGGCTGCACGTGTGCTGCCAGGGTCCAAAAAGGGGTTCCCGTTTTGGTGGTTTTCAACATCACCTTTTTGGCCCACGAAAGGTGGGTGATGTTTTGAGCGGAAATATAGGGAGCCCTGAATTTTGACAACACCCAAACACTAGAGAAAAGCCAAGTAAACTGATGCGAAGGCCAGCAACCCCCAGAGCGATCGCAGCCATCTGTGGCGATTGCGGTTTCATGTGCGGGGCGTGGACGCACATGGGCCCGTCAATGGAGGAGGCTCTCGATGACAGGAGCCCCTTGGATCGCGGTGGTGAAATAAGCATTTGGACCTCCCACATGGTTGCTTTCCTTTTGTTTCTTTCCTTTCCAGGGCGGAAAGGAACATGCTCGCTATTATGTCGCGTTCTTTGGACAGGCTTGGTTCACATGTTCAACTGTGTTTGCCTTGATTGGACGCAATTTTGGCTTGAACCCAACTTAGCCAAAATAGCACGTGTTTTGGCCTGAAAAGGGTTCTTCCATGCGGAGCCCTTGGACAAACTCATGCAGATTCACTTACACGGACAAAGTTGCACAGAGCCATTTGCGCAGACCAACTTGCACAAGAGTAAGTTGCATAGAGCCACTTGCGCAGACCAATCTGCACAGAGCCATTTGCGCAGAGTCAGTTGCACAGAGCCATTTACACACAGCGAAGTTGCACGGAGCGCGCGCAATGATACTTGCGCAGAGAAACTTGCGCAGAGCCGTTTACTTGCACAGAGCCATGTGCGAAAAGAGGCGAGTAGTCTGGGAAGGCAAAATCAGGTAAAGAGCTTGGGAAAGTTCGGATTCTGTAACCTTGGTGATAGCAGCTATGATGGTGACGTTAAGGTGGGCCGGTCCTTGAGGCGAGTGAGTGTATCTGGCCATTCTTGGAACCGAGGCTGACGCAAAGGCATAGTCGTTCGAAAATAACACCAGGTTGACCCCCAACCAAGGAGCCACGAATTTCGCATTAAACGGTTGGGAATCCAGGAAGCAATTGCCCACGTTTGCTGGACCTGGATGCTACTAGAAGGTCGGTCGGGTAGGATTGGTGACTGGAAGATCTTCTAGTAGCAAGGCCACTTTCCGGTCGGCCGGCCATGACGCCTGAATTGCAGTAAAAAGATTTGGGGGGGGCCCTTGTCAATCATTCCAAATGTTGGCAGTCCTTCTCCCTTCAGCTTTCTGAGGCACCACAAGCTCCGAGACAACATCATTGTCGGACCTGGCGATCATAGATGTGGTCATTGCTGTGGAGGAGCTGGGGGGGGGGGAGGCGGGGGGGGTCTTTTTCTGGGTTGCTCAAACCTGACAGAGAATGTCTGTCCAAAACCCCGCGAAGGCAATACTCAATTAGAATTAGCCTAGCTTGAAGCCAATACTATTCTCGTAATTTCTCCCGATCACCTCTCTTCCAGCCTGATTGGGGGACTTCCTGCTCTCAGTCACGACGCACTGCTGATCATGTTTTTTTGCTAAACTTTGGTCTTGTCTTATTAAATAATGGGGAGCGGATTGTGGTGTTCCACTACGGGTCACAAAAGCAGTATGACATCCCTTCCGGTTTAGCCTTGGCAGGGAATGTACTGGGTGTACTTACGTTAGTTGGAGACACGCATGGTTGGTGTTGGCTTCCCTTTCCAGATGTGGTTTCGGGGCTCTGCGCAAAAAGCGGATTTGAATAAGAAGAAACACAAAACAGGGCGGCCCTATTCTACAACAGCCTCACGGCCCATGAGTCAACGCGCTTGAGGGTATGCTTAACACATCTGGAAAAGGTGAGCCAATACCAGTCATGCTTCTCCCTCCTCAT
>CAUJNA010001225.1:716810-724310 GCA_963377175.1 Effrenium voratum | reverse complement strand
CTGGGTCAAGTTGTGATTGTTTCCAGATGAAGAATTTGATGCAGGGAATCGGTCTTGGTTTCGTCTTTTGATGAGCCAGCTTGAATCCCTGAATAAGGATAAGGGATCAGAGCAATTTTTGGATCAGTGGGAATCAGCTTAGCTTTATTTAGGGTCTGGGGTCATTTGGTACATGGGGCTTCATGGGGGGTAGCCTTAGATAAAGAGTTTGATGAAGGGATTCACTAACTTTGGGGTCTGATGGAATTGGAATCAAGGTTTATGATGAGCCAGCTTGAATGGAAAGCTTGCCCCGGAAAAAACTACAGGATCAGAGCAATATTTTTGGGGGGAACCAATTTTGCTGTATTGAGGGGTAGTTTATTATTTGGTTTGGGAGAACGTTTAGCATTTTTCGGTGTAGTTTTCTCATCGTCGGTGGAGATAAGCCCGAACTGGGGATCCAGTCCATTCTCATGGGGACACACCCGCATTCTTATCTCTAGCTCAGGAGTCGCGCTGGTTGAAGGAGTTGGCCCACCTCACCCCAAAGGGGCGCTTGCCTGTCCTCATCGACGCCACGGCTGACCGAGCCTTGCCACGAATCGCGTACTGAGGATTTCCGAAAATATTTTCATTCACTCAGAAGATTTCGGGAAGCCGAATGCCCACGAGAAGTTTTTATCAGACCCTCGTGCTCGCCTGCTCGCTGGCTTCAAATCACAGTGTGACGGGCTGACGGTACAAAATGACGCGGCAGACCGATGGCGCGGCAGACCGATCGTCAACCCGTGTGAGGGACGAATATTTCAAAGACCTTGTCTGTCCTTTTCGGGAAAAACAATTGCGCACCCCCACGTAGAGGGATGCTCTCCAATCCCATTTAAACACAAATTGTTGAGGCGCGATCCTTGTGGTTCCGCTCTATATAAAGACGGCCGTGGTATGTGTTCGAACAAACTTTGCCCAACCTTCCCACCACGGCTGGACGCGAGCAGTTGGATCCGAGGAAGGTGCTTGGGCCAGGGCCACGTTACACTGCTGGCGTCAAGTACTTTTGCGCAATTCCAGCGTGCCATTCACAATTGTCACACATGGTGGTCAAGCCGCTTGGAGGAAATGAGCGCGTGTCCGGGCTGAGTTGGGCGACTCCCTGTCATGAAGGGGCAGACTTGTGTCTTCCCCTTTCTTCTGCGAGCACCGGAGCTCTTCGTGTTGTGGGCCAGACAGTTTGGGAGGATTACTTTCCTTCTTTGTGTCCTGGGCAAGTTTTAAAGTTAAAGCTTGGCAGACAACGCCGGACAGTTTTGTTTTTTGGTGACAATGACTCTTCGACGAACTCATTCTGCGGGGGATAGGAATGAGTGGCTGGCACGCAAGGCGTTGATAGATAGAGCGCTCTAAAACACACTCAACTCCGTGCTACTCGCGACTTGTCCTTTGGTACTGTGGGCTCAATTTATAACCGGCCGAAAATGTGTTCGGTTTTGGAAAACGCTGGGCAGTCGCTGGACAAGAGCAGGCTTTCTATTTGGGCACCCATCGCAAGCAACTCCGACAAGTTTCCATGTGCATTGCTTCTCTTTTACTGCAGTGCTATCCGCGCACCTGGGCAATCTTTGTTTACAGCACGCACAAGCAAGAAAGCATTCCTTTACACGCAGACAACGTTCAGCAGGCAAGAGCATGCTGCGGCAATTTGTATCTGGGTTGAAGATTGCGGAAAAAAGGGTGAATGTGACAGCGCCCTTTCCTGGCTAGAATCTTGGGTTTGGCTCATGTTTCGGGCCCGGTCTGGTTTGGCTCTCGGCCCGCCCTTACTCAAGTTGCAAATGCCCTTTTGGTTCATCGTTAAGAACTTTGCTGGTTGCCCTGTTCCCCTTTGGCATGAGCCTCCCAGGCATTTTCTTCGACGCCGCTCCCGTTGTCACCGCGGGATCCCTCTGGAATCGGCGAGCGACGGCTTGAGCGCCAAGATGCACGTGGCATGCACAATTGGGAGGGAGCCCAAGTAAATCTTGGAGAACACGTGTGCTTGGGAGTTTTCGGAACCGGTGTTTTGTCGTCTCGACGGTCATAGATGCTTGGAGCTGTAGGATTGTTGTCAAGACAGTTCTTTGTTCGCGGTGAGGGTACCTGGGCTGCGACAAGTGGCTCCCTCCCGTCTTTCTGAATGACAGTCTGATGGCTAAGTTTGAAACTGTTTGACGGCATCTGCCAGTTCGTACCTCAGCTCCTCCGCCAGGGCCCGAAGCATCTTGCAGCTCCAGCAGGAGCCCGACTGGACTCAAGCTCAATGGGTTCAGACATCTTGGGCATCCAGACGCTGTGAGATGGGTCCATCGTTTATTTCGGCGGACTGTTTGAAGTTTGATATCTCACAGTTTCACGCCGTTTCATGGCCAGAAAGGCCAGAGGTCGTTTGGGTGGCAAACAGGCCCGAATTCTCCACCCCAGAGAACAAGACTTTAGTGAGGGCCTAAATTGGCAGTTGCTCCTATGAGCACAGCTCAATCTTGTTACAACATCCCGCACAGCAAGAAGACGAAGATATGCGCCGCTTTCGGCAAAACCGCGATGAGCGCACACGAAAGCCATGGGAGCGCATGATACTAAACGCACGCAGTCACGCCACCTGCATGAACCGACGAAGACCCCTTCTCTGAAGAAGCGACCCCTTGACTACCTCATGGCTCCCGGCCAGTCACTTACAGAGAGTGATACGCGCAAAGAGAATTACGCAGAACAACTTGCGCTAAACTAGCAACTCACGCAAAGAACCTTGCGCTGCGTGCAGAGTGACGCGCACGAGGTGGCTTGTGAAATGCGATTTGCGCAGAACAACGTGCTTCTTGCAATCTAGGTTCTTGAGTGGCTTGCGGTGGCTTATACGCTTGCCTTGTATAGATGGTTGACTTGCAGCGGGCGGCTTGATCGTAGTAACTCGCGCAGAGTGTCTTGCATGGAGTGGCTTGCATAAAGCGACTTTGGCAGAGCGCCGTGTGGAGTGAGTTGCGCGAAGTTATTCGAGCAGAGTGACTTGCCTGGAGCAGCTTGTGCCGGGGACTTGCTCAGAGCAACTCTTGCAGAGTGGCTTGCGTAGCCGCGCTGAGTTTCACAAGGCAGGATAAGACCATATCGGCACCGCGGAAAAGAACTTTGCATACCACGTTGACTTGCGCGCTTAGAAAGTTGCGATTTCTGAACCAGAGCGGCGCAAGAGCCAAGCGGGTTGCCAGCCCACTTGGGGCCAGCCACCAGCCGCCCGGAACCCGCAGAGCGGTTTTGAACTTGGGATTTTTGTGACGTACTCACCAGCCAGGGCCTGCGTTCGGGCCCCTCACTTTAAATTTGCAGGCCTGCGTGACCGCAGTGTCAGCGGCAAGGACTGCCATATACGAGTTGTTTTAAAGGTCCTTGTAAGGAGGTTAGTTTTCCGATCATCAGTGGTTGTTGAGGTAACTCCGCGAAAGGTCTTCGATGGAGTTTGGAATGCAACGTTCTTCTGTGAAAGTTTTGCGGGGCGGACGTGTTGTGATTAAGGCAGTGGCATGTGTCACCTGCTTTTGTGTTTCTGTTGCGCCTTCCTTGTTGCTTTTGCGGCTTGCTCGTTTAGGTGACAAAGCTTGGTGAGGCTACAGTTTCATAACTTGCTTGGCTGGTTAGTGCTCCAAGTGTTTGCACGTGTGGTCGGTGGCACGCCCTGAGATGTGGGTGTTTTTTTAACGAAAGTTGTGCGAAAGATCCGCGAAAGCCCAGGCTTCGAGCGCCGAGCCCGTCAGTGCAATAAGGTACTGAAAAGTTATGACTTTCAGCTGGAGCTGCAGAAAAACATTTCGTGTATTGACGTGGTTAAGACCTGCCAGCTGGAGCGGCGGAAACGCATTTCGTGTATTAACTTGGTGCTGGCGGAAGGCATGTACTTCCCTTGTGCTGCAAGGCTACGACTTTCCAGCTGGCTGGATTTGCGAAAGCGTTTTCGCGCGAAACCCTGCTCCGTGCTTACAGGGAGCCATTGCTTTCTCAGATGAGACGGTACTTAGAACGGCATTCGGCAATTGAATTGAAGTGCCAAGTTGGGGTTTCGAGGGTCAAACTTTGCTGCCCAAATGCAGAAAGGCCCTTTTGCAGAGCTTGGGGCCTTTCTGCCTTCCACTGGGAAGTTGATTGAAGATATCCACTAAGAAGTTGATTGAAGATATCTTCCATGTGCTCGTGCGAATGTGCCACTGGCGCCTCGGTCTGCGCGTTTTCTCCGTTTTTGGAGGAGCGGGCGGAGTGGGGCCTGGTCGCCCTGCCCCATGTCAATCAGGCAAGGTTGTCAGAGAACCGGTTGTCCACTTCTCCGATAGGGAGGGTTGCCCTCCGCACAACAGCATGGGACCTTGATCATTGCAAAAGATTCCAGGCTTTGCAAACACCAACCCAATGAGGTACAGGGAGTGCCCTGTGAAACTTTTTGCCGGCTGCGGTTTGGAAAGAGGGTCTGCGTTTATCAGCAAGGCTGACAGGATCCAAAACGTGTGGCGCAAGGCTTTGCCTCCTAATTTTCCTACTGTTGGCTCTTCGTTTCCCATGGAATTTTCTTCTATTTCGCAGGGCGGGCATGGCGAAAGCTGGGACATGAAGTCGCCCGGCGGGCGAGGCATCCCACAGATGAAGAGTTCGTCAATTCGCAGTCCCTGCAGTGTCAAGGCTGAGTGGGATGCAAGCGCCCAAGCAAGACGAAGCAAGAGCTCCCTGTCAGAAAGGCCCGCTTGAACTGGAAGCGCCAAGCATGATGGAAATTAACAATCCGTGGATGTCGTAGTTTTCCTGGTCAAGATTGAGCAATGTACAGTTTAGCGAGGGGACAGAGAACTGGGGTTCTTCGTGATCATATTCAGCTCCCACAAAACAAGCCAGAGATCGCCAGCAAGGGACTGCCAGAAGCCGAGCTTCAGAGAAACGTGGGCAAGGCTTATCAGCCGGCCTGCTAGTAGTATATGCAAGCGGGGCGGCTACCACTGATTGCTGACGCCTCGGCGAGAGATAGATAGTTAGCAAGGCAGCCGGGCGAGATGTCCGGAGCAAGCGATTGATCTGAAATCCATACAGATCATCAAGTCTGGGGTCATTAAGCTTCCAACTACCAAGCTTATGCGATGCAGGTGTCAACTTGCGGTGAAGTTCTCTCTGGCAGACAATCATGGAATGCCCCACGTGTGCATGTGTCCATTGCACGTTTGTTGAACTCAGGAAACCAGGTACCTTGATTTTTGAATTTTGGGTCTGTCATTTCCACGTTCGTACGATTTGTTGGAAAAACACGTTTTGGTCACTTGTGGAATCTTGTGGACTTTTCGCAGAAATGGGGGTCGTCCACGGAAATCTGGGGACTGCTAGTTAGGGCATGACAGGATGAAGGTGGTGCGCTTGGACACATGTCATATGCACATCCATGCACATGTTGTTGTTGCTGAGGACAACTTGGTTTGGTCCATGTTTGGAGCCTGGGGTGATCCCAGAAACAGGCCAGCAACCTCTGAGAAGGGGGCCCGTGCACTGCAGTTCCAATGTGGCTCCACCAAACTGCAGCATTAATTCAGGCGGGGGCCGTGCGCACGTTCATGTTTGAAGGGCAGGTCGGGTGCTCAACTGCAAAGCTGCTGATTCAGGCTGCGTCATTGAGAAAGATCGGGTGCTCCAAAACCACCAGCCTACCTGAGTCTAAAAATGAAACCGAAAAGGAGACCAGCCGTTTTATGGGTCTCCGAATAGATTAAGGCAAACCCCCATATGCACTTCCATGTTGATGTGAAGCTCCGGAGTGCAGAACGCGTGCGCACTTCCTTGTTTTTCCCAGGGGGTTGGAGGTTTCCTTTTTTCCCCTGGGACTACCATTGTGGGGTCAGAGTTGGGCGCTTCCATGTGCTCAATCATTGTGAGTTTGGAGACTAGTATGGCTCAGGAACCTCCATGGTTGAATTGAAAACCGTGTGATGAGTTTCCAGTCGATTTGTTGCACACTCGTGCGGTTAAACCTTCCTTTGCTTGAGTGCTACTCCTCCAAATCAACTTAAAACAACTTGGAAATGTGAGCCAACTTTGCTACTTAAAGGGTCTAAACAGCTTGAACGCACATGCTCCAAGAACGTGCGGAGACAGCTTCGTTCAATGCCGTTCGGAGCAGATCGCCATGCGCAATGCACAATAATTAGGCGCATCCTCGAAGTCGCGGGCGCTGGGCATAAGGAGGCGCGACAGCCAATTGGGCCAAGAGGCGCGCGTCAGGTCCGAAGGCCAGCTCGGCGTATCGGAAATAACAGATCACCATAGCTGTGGCACACGGGGGTGCATTCATGCGCGAGAGTTTTCAAGCTCGGAAGATGCAAGTTGTGCCGGAGTCGAGATAGCTCAAGGCGGCTCTGGCCATATTGCAGCAGGTCACGGCATGAGATGCCCTGGCCGATTTCCTCGATTCTTTTGGACGGGTGTGAGAAAAGCTGGTCAACTAGTCAGCCACTTTGGCACAAGACTCAACGCTCAGGAACAGCTGGCAGGTGTGGTGTGCATCTTTGCCTTTGAAAGAGGGCCACAAGGCCTAGGCTCAGATGCGCGACAAGTGACATGCCGAGTCTCTGGCTCCACGTGCTGAATTCTTTTTGGGAATTCGCGCACGGCTTTTTGAGAGCAGGCTAGGCCAGCAAGCCGTGATTTGCATTTTTACCAGCCATCACAGCTACCTCAGTGAGGGCGCAAAGAGGTGGTGGACATCAGCGCAATGCATATATGTCTGGGGACCAGTTGTTTGGTGCTTGCAGGATCAACCGCATTTGTGATGGCCCGCTCTGTCGAGATGTTTGAACCCCTGCCTTCGGCATGACATGGATCATCCGAGAATGTTGCATGCTGCATGGATTATCGGAGGGGATCGGAAGGGATTCAGCTTTCCCTCTCTTTTGCTCATCCCCACGCTGATTCAGGGACTTCATTGCCGCAAAAAAACATCAAGCGCCAAATGCCACGCATCATGTAGCTTTTTCTGAGAAGGCCCTATGCCAACGACAAACTACAGCGCTCAGCCCGAGGCGCGTTAAAAATCATTCGTAGGTGTACATGCTCAAACGGAAAACACATTCGCCTCGTGTCCGGGCACAGAATTCGGGCGAACTGTTTGAAAACATAGCGGATTGAAGGGGCTCTTCCGGTCGCATGCTGGTTGCGCAAGCTTCAGTTCACTGGAAGAGCGCCCGAGCAGCAGACAGGGCCCCCTGTTGCCGGTCTCGAGAAATCTGGCGACAATAGCCGTGCGAGGCTGAGAAGGGTGCCACCGCACGCCCAGGGTACTGGCTTTCCACAATTTACCGGCTGCGGCGGTCCAAAGAGAGTTATTGGGGGTGGGCTTGTTTCAGAGTGTCTGGGTTGCGTGCTTGGACCATTTTTGGGCGAAGCTATTCTTCATTTAAAGCTATTGCCACAAGAATCCGGGCCATTCCCACGATATCCCCTGTGTTTTTTTTAAAGTCTGGCGTGAGGACG